>CM062289.1:111014303-111300292 GCA_031216915.1 Pictodentalium vernedei | reverse complement strand
AAACAAAATCGTAATCATTAAAAATTTCACCATGTGTCATGATACCATGCACAGAATATGGCAACTATGCAGCCTCTATATAATAATAGTATGCTGTATTAAGACGATCTTTCTCATTATTTGATATTAGACGGCATTGTTTTTCGATGCTTTTTTCCGTCTGATCACGCAGACGGGAAATCGAAAGTAATTTACAATGTAAACAAAGGCGTCAGTTTTGAACTCTACCCCATGCAGCTCTGTCCCCGTGTTTTTAATGATTTTGATGCCCAAGCGTTGTTCTTGGATATGTGAAGCACATTTGACCACAAGTTGTTCTCGGGAAATATTATTGTTTATCAGTTCCGGTACGAATACGGTAGCAGACTTCCAGGAACCAGTAGTGCCTGCAGTCCAACTCTATGAGTTGATTTCATATATTTTTTCGTGTTCTAATCCCTCCCCACCTGGTCATTTTGGTGTATAATTTGTGTATATTTAATTTGAATTTAAGGAATATCGGAGGTGGGAATTTCAAAATAAACAAAATTCCATTACTTCTATAGCGCCTTAACTTTTGAAAACAGAAAACGAAGGTTAACCAATTTTGCATGAGTGGTACAGAGTGTAGGGTGGAAAAACATTCAACATTGAATAATTGAGTTGTCTCAAGTTTGGAATGAAAACTCCTTTCCATCACTGAGTATCAAGTGGTAATTGGTAATTAGTTCTGCTGTAATCCATTCATGTGTGTTATTGTTTGGCCAAACTGACCAATATCAATGACTCTGTACATTGTGGCATTGGTTAACCCTTTACCCAAAGCAGACGATTCAAAATTTATTATTTTAAATATCATTTTTAAAATTTTTTCAAAAAATTTCAACAAAACCATATCATGTGACCCCTCTTTGGAACGAGCTCGTTCCAAAGAGGGGTCACATGATATGGTTTTGTTGAAATTTTCGAAAAATAATATTTTTTTTCAGCTGCTGAATTTACATATTACGCAGGCGGATGCGGGCGATTCGTTGGGTAAAGGGTTAAGTGTCTTGGTATTTTAAGGATGTCCTTCAGTATCTTCGTAAAACAACATGTAGGTAACTTACAATTTTTCTTTGTGCATTTTAAATACTTTTCTGGGATTTTAAATACATTTTTAAGTAAAGTGCCTTAGATAAATGTATTTATTATAATTTTGGTTTATTTGCGTTCAGGAGTTTATAATTGGGCATTGCTGTTTCTTGTTCGCAAGAATTCTATTTTAAAAGTCAAATTTCTTGTTTTTAAACAGATTTCGGGTAACATAGTCCTTAAGTCATGGCATTCCATTGCCTTGGCCGTCGGAATTTTTGCTCAAATTCTATTGGAGGTGACATAACTCGACCGGCACCATTACTGATAACCCTGAATATGTTGAATACCAGTTAAAAGCCTCTATCCGACCTCGTCGATAGAATTTGTAACGGAGTCAAAGACGTTTTCCAATGGAGTATCTATCAACCTATTGTCCACAAAGAATTTAATTTCTTGACATAACTCAGGAAATATTTTTCTTATTATGAAAATTGGATTTTCATAGTTAAATTTCCTACGAGGGTATATTGCTTTTTAATCAATGTGTCGAACTCCAAGTCCTCGTTCGTGAAATTTGACTATGTTTCCTCATAAACGTTACTTCGAGATATAAAAGTGAATATGGGTAGGGAAATTGAAATCAATTTCAATACTGAAAAAAATGTAAAATATAACCCGCCATACGTGACAACGCAGGTTACGCCGCAGAACATGCCAATTTGAATTTGGGCGAACATGCAAATTTTTTGCGTCAAATAAACTGTTTTTATCTGTACTTCTTCTGAATCGTTACGTTTTTATGAGCAGTATCGTGACTTGGTAAAAAGGAACCAACCCAAGTGACACCAAGTTGTCTTCTGAAAATGTCGATGGGATTTCTTTGCGGAATATTTTGCAGCCATGGTTGCCAAATACAGAAGTACACCAAAAATACAGATATATTAAAGCCAGCTTATTGTGCTTGCACAAAAAAGAAACAGTTTATGTTAAAAAAATAGTTTTGGAAAATTAAAAACGTGAAGTGATAACGACTTCCGCATTGTAGTGGATCCAATATGTATAGGGTTAAATTCATGGGGTGGGGGTTCACAAGTTAATTGAATCTTCGGAATTGAATGCAGCATTAATTGTGTTAAGAAGAAGTGTCAGGAGTTATACGCGTGCATGCGCGCTAAATAAAACAATCTAAAAGATAGAAGATTCCACTCTTCATATCATAAAACACAAAGGTGTAAAACAGGCAATGTAGGTTACCGGTTTTATTTTTGAAGTGTCTACCCTCATAAAAAGACAACAGATTCACCAAATGCAGCGACGGCGTAGGAGGAGGATGGCATTTTAAGCTTCCCAACAAAGGATAGGCTACGCCTGATACCCCCTGCACACACGCACGCACGCACGCACGCACGCAAGCACGCAGATGTCCTTGTATTCGCGTTTTTTTCCAGATTAAAGTGTTGTGTTAGTTCACAGTTTCACGTAATTTCAAGTAGCCCTCCACACATTGATGGGAGGTCTTGGTATCTCTTCCCTCATTTTCTTGGCGAGGAGGTGTAGAAAGTATCTGTTCTGTGAATGTTTCGGCTGGACAGTAATAGCCTACTCCTTGTTTTCAAACCCTTTCTCAAGACAAAAAAACGAAAATTATTTCCAAGTTACAATTATGCTCAGTGAGTGTAGGATTATAACGTATACCCCCTCCCCCCAAAAATAGACTTTATCCCCAGTGAAAATACCGAGGCGAGCAGAACACCACAAATAGATCCCACCAAAAGTGTCTGTTTTCTTACGTTTAGGGGGTCAAGCTGAGATTCATAAAGTTTCACCTTTACACCCTTCTGCATGATGCCGGACGAAGTTTTCAAAATGGAAGCAAATACTTTGAAGTCGCCTCAGTCGGGCGATTTCCGTCATTTTATACGATAATTCATGAAGCAAAAAGTAGAACTTGATTTTAACAATACACCTTCAGGGGTAAATACGTCATACTGCATTACCATACCAGACAACCACAAACGCCCAGTAATATCACATGACCTAGCATCGCGTTCTACCGGTGGCAACAACACGATGGTATAAGGCATTAGCCTAAGTGGGTTAGTGGTATTAAGGGCCAGGGGCGGCGGAAGCTCGATAAAAGTGGAAGGGCACAATTTTTCAATGCTACCATGGTTCGACCCAGTGTGAGAAATGTTACAATTGTATATCGGAAAAATGTACCATGATTCGCTTTCGTCTCCCGTTTAGCTGAATATGCCGGTGTGTGGTCACTGTCTTGTCCGTTTCTTCTTCTTCAACCACCTTCCAACACGAATTCCAGGCTTCGGGTCGGAAGATAGTTGAATTAGAAGAAACGGACCGAAGCGTCCGAAAGTGAGATTCTTCGGTTAAATATTGTTTGGATTTGCAAATAATGTTACAAGGATGCCTGTATATTGATACGTTTGCATGCGCCCATTTTAACTCATTTTGTAACTGCGAAACATATCTGTGGAAAAAAGTGGAGAGGCACGTGCCTCTTCTGCCCCCCCCCCCCTCCTGCTCCGACGCTGTCGTTAAGGGTTAACAGTTTTTTTCTACGAGTTAAAAACAGTAATATCTTACAATACCTGTTGATTTCTATGACAAAAGTGCTGAGATATTTTTTATGACAAAACTGTCGATTTTTATTACAAAACTGGTGACCTCAGTTTATGTTAAAACCTGGCGACGTTATCACAAAAGTGGTAAGTTTTAACAAAAGTTTGTTATTACAAAAGTGGGAGCTATGACGAAACTCGCCAGTTAAAACCGGGCCTAACACGTCCCTACCACACCACTCTCGGATTTGGGAAGACAAGAACAGTTGCCACATTACGACAACAAGGTTCTTCGCGTTCGCGTCTTCTTCGAGCGATCATTATGGAAATGGGAAATCTCAATCTCAGGAAGAAAGAAACTTGGCCGCATATGGCTCATTGGTATTTTCACTACAGCCCAATCCGACTAATTGTTATGCGTCTTGCATTACTCCACTCATTAATCCCCAGTACTACTCATCTGACAGCCCCGTTCCAGTTATCTGGACTGTCGCGCAATCTGCTCTAATCAATAGGTTCTTGATGAGGCGGAGTTAGAGTGTGGATTAGTTGGGTTCGAGGACTGAAGCAGGGCACACGCCTCCTCTTTTTACACCCATATACGGCAAAAAGACGTCCTTGGCAATTGATAAGATTTAAGTTCTCCCATGGAATGCTTGCAGTTTTCCAATGTTTCTTGTGAGCCACTAACCGGAAAATCCGCATAATTTCCCTAACCCGATGAATAAGTCCGTAATTTGTGTAACCTGGAGACTGACTTAACGACACCATATTATCCTAATGAATACAGACATGTTTTGGACAGAGAAGTACTTGCGTTTGTCTGTTTTCTTTATTAGATTTATTACGTAGCGCCAATAACAGAATCAGCTTGTCACGTACACTGCTACAACCCATATGAATCAGCGTCTGGTTTTCTTTTCAAATTTCTGCCACTCCGATAAAAAGAAGACAGTTTCTTTGCAGTTCGTGTAGTCGGGCAGCTGGTACATCCCGTATGGGACCCCCCCCCCCCCCCCCAGCACCGAACGAGACCGGTTTTTTTAAGGTACCTGGACATGTCGAGAGTAGATTTTCAGGTGTTAACAAGAAATCATCCTGGCCTGATATGACGTAATCCAAGATGGCGCCCATGAGGGTGGGTCAATTTCGCGATTTTATACCTTCACTATTTTTTCTCGATTACGGAAAAACTATATGAGCTAAGGAACGGGAATTAACTTATTCGAATTTCTTATACCATTCCCCGTATAATAATGTCAATCAAGTAAGTGAAAATCGAAGATGGCCGCCAAAATATGTCGCAAAATAGACAGAAATTGAATTTTTCTACACTTTTCTCGCAAAAACTTTATACAATCATGATACAAAAAATTGAAAACTGTAAACTTTTAGATGTTAAGTTGATTGCAAATTATTCTCCAATAATATCCAGCGTGAGCATGCACCATCGAAAGCCGTTCGAGGAATTTGAGATAGCCAGCAAGCGTGCAGTAGTGTGTCAGTAGTAATGGTACAAGGCTGGAAGAGGACTACATGATTGGACGATTACGGTAGAAGCTAATCATAGGACAGACGGTGGCGATATTGGACAAGTCAGCAGTAACGGCATTGAAGCTATGGAGGCCAATGGAGGTCTAGATGCAAGGGACTAAACAGACACTAGGAATCATAACTGTCTTCAGATAGATATCCTCCGATAAGTATCCTCTAAGAGGTATCCTCCAAAGTTATCCCCAAGCACTACATCACCATGTCATAGGTATCCTCCAATACCCAGATGGGGACAAGAGTCGTAAGAGGAGTCACACGTTGGAGTAATTACTCTATGGTTTATTTGATAGATTAGATTCGAGCAATGCCTGTTCCAGTCACTACTCGATAGCTTATTCGCTGGATAAGATTCGAGTCATTCGAGCAATTTTTGTTATTGCTCGATTGCCGCTTGGCCTTGGAAATCGTATAGGAGTTCGTTATACACAGGGAGATAACTCTGTATGGATATGCACAGATTATGGGAAATGAAGCTATCTGACTGGTGATTATAACACTTAGTTGAGGTCAGAGGATGGGACAGAGACAGCTTAGACTAGACAGACAGCTAATATAGTCAGAATAGGGTCAGTTATAGACAAAACAGATAGAAACCGAGGATTCCAAACGAATCCGAATTAGACAAACAGGAAGTATCCGAACCAGCAAACTACTCCAATTCGATCGAACTTACCCCAGGAGGCCCCTCGGTCCTATACCACACCGTGCTACTATTATAAGCCCACAATGGGGAAATCTAAACAAAATAAAGTCCGTTTCGGTACTTTTGGGTGGTTTGCAGGGATTGCCGAGTTGTTTGTGGAAATTAGATTTACTTCTATTCAATCGAACACATCCTCCAAACATACCCCTGTCCTATTGTGGGGGTTTTGGGTCTCATAGCAACCGCGTGCTGCCAACGAAACCAAGATGGCGGCCTTCAGTATAAAAAATGGACGACTGAAACACGTGTCACCCTAACAATATGTGCTGCGTATGCGCATCAAGACCACGTATCACCATAGAGATGACGTCACAAGATGGCCACTCACACGGGCTACCAGGACAACCAAACATGACGTAACTGGGTCATGTGACATGACGTCACTTCCTAGATCCACCACTAAGTCCATCCGGTCGGGTACATGATCTACTACTGATTCTCTTCAATTTCGAGGCATTTTTCTGGCGGCCATCTTGGATATTCACTGATTCAATTGGTTTTATCAAACGCAGAAAAAGTGTCCAAAATACTATACAGTTCATTCCTGTACCCTGTATCAAACATTTTTTCCACAACCATCGTACAACTTGAGATAGTGTAAACTTGTCCATTGCAAAAGCGAGTTAATTGAAAACGGGTGGCCGCACTGACGGCCATCTTGTTTTCCACATCGGCTTTCGATGGTGCATGCTCACGCTGGGTATTATCGGAGAATAATTTGGGATCAACTTAACATCTAAAAGTTTACAGCTTTCAAATTTTTGTATCATGATTGTAGAAAGTGTTTGCGAAAAAAGTGTCGAAGAACTCAATTTCTGTCTATTTTCGGCATATTTTGGCGGCCATCTTCGATTTTCACTTACTTGATTGATATTATTATACGGGGAATGGAATCAGAAATACGAATGAGTTAATTCCCGTCCCTTAGCTTATATAGTATATAGTTTTTCCGTAATCGAGAAAAATTAATGATGGTGTAAAATCGCGAAATTGACCCATCCGTATGGGCGCGATCTTAGATTACGTCATATCCGGCCAGGATGATTTCTTGTTAACATTTGAAATTCTACTCTAGAGATGTCCAGGTACCTGTAAAAACTGGTCTCGTTCTGTCCTGAGGGGGGGGGGGGGGGTCCCATAGGGGGTGTACCTATCATTCCGACTAGTGAGTTAACCCTTGGCCTAACGAATCGGAACCACACGCCTGCGTAATTTACAAATTCAGCAGTTGAAAAAAAAAATTCAGAAAATTTCAACAAAACTCTATCACGCAAACCTTCATTGGAACGAGCTCGTCGAGCTCGTTCCAATGATGGGTCACATGATATGGTTTTGTAGAAATTCAAAACAAGTTTAAAATAAACAATAATTAAAATAATAAATTTGATATCGTGTACGTTGGGTAAAGGATTAAGGAGGAAGAGATGTGGTGGGTGGGGCTACCCTCCAGAAAACAGCTTACCCCCCCCCCCCCCCATTTCATACAGTCGGTGAGTTAATTTTAACCTATCATACCGACCGTTACCCACCACCGCTATTCACAAAAAACATTCAAGATATTATATTTTTGTAAGTTCGAATGAAAGACTTACGCTCTGTTTTTGAGGTCAAAAATGAAAATCTTTAGTTATTAACAAACTGTTTTTTGCTCGTGTCGTTTTATGCTCGTACTGGGTAAAGGTTTAACATAAATTATAGCTTCAACGTAGGCCCTGTGTGTTGGAATCACCTCTTTGCATTAGGAAGTATTGTTTCATACGATAGCACGAGAGAATACACAGCTGAAAGAGATAGCAACAGGTCCGTCAATATTTAAAAATAAAAAAATGAAAATAAAAAAAAGTGATAAAAAATGATAAAAAAAAAATTGGTTTGTAAAAGAAAGCTATCCAAATAATAGCTAACAAATCATCCATATCACATACTGATCCACTTTTTAAAAGCTAAGGCAGTCTGGTAAAATACTTACACGCAAGCCTAGAACTAGGTTCTCATCCGTCTTACCTCTCCATTCTTTCCCACGGCCCTGGAATGAAATTCCTCCATTAATCCAACAGTACAGTGAATCCAATTCAGGAATATGTTAACAGAGAATGCAAGTTCATATTTGACTAACATTTCTTGTACCAATTCACAATGCACTGACAGTATCACGAACCTTTCTGGATCTCCCATCTCTCCCACTTCGCTCTTCCACCTCACCGGTACAATTCTAGTCACTAGCCCATGCTACAGTACGTGGAGAGTGTATTATCACTAAATCACCCGCAGAGTAGAGATTTCACCCAAGCAATAATTACAAAATTGTGGCAAAGCATAACTAGCACAAGCAAAGTTTCAGCCAGTGGACCTCCGGGTTAAACCCGGAGGTCCATTGGCTGAAACATTGCTTGTGTTTTTTGTCGATTTGTATACAATTTGAAAGTTATATTAGCTTGGGTGATAACTCCACTCCGCGGGTGATTTTGTTATAATCCACTCTCCGCGTACTGTAAATACAAGACCGGGAAATAAAGAAACTTAGGCTCGACCATTCTCACTTCCGACTCTGTCAGAACAAGATATGTTTTTTACATGGGAATGGCAGGAAGACAGCCTTTATGGCTTTGCCGTTTCCCTGCAGTAAGCTATTACCTTGTACAATACTTTAATTTGTTATGAACTTATCGTGTAATAGTGTACTTCAAATAAAAGATTCATTCATTCATTCATTCAACAATATAAATAACCAAATCAAAGAGTGGTGTGGATGTACAAAAAGAGATATAGATGATTCACATGATGAGGAGATAATCAAAATGTAATTATTATTAATATTTAACCCCATATGTGCATAATTCACTTGCAAAAATACTTTGGAGTAATCTGGAAAAACTAAAAAAATCACTCTTTGCCCACTCCTCCAAATCATAGCTTTCAACAGGCTCAGTTGCCTTGTTCCAGTGAAGAGACAAAAGCTATGCTTTTAAGGCGAAAATTAATAAAACTAATTTCCCCACCACATACAGACACGCCTGCGTTCAATTTAGTTATAACGCCAGTGAATGTTAGTTTGAAAACGAGCTGAAAACAGTGTAGAGCTATCTCTGGGAGAGAGTCGGCGCCTCCTAATTAGCTAGCTGATGAACTGTTAATACTGATTAAGATAAAAATAATTTCTATTCGAACAAAGCATACATTTCGTTAAACACGTTCCCAAACGCTATTGCCATAACTACGGTTAATCATTTATTTTCTTTAATCCTGTTGTTTTGAGGGTATTTCACGAATATAAAATCTGTTCACTGTTGGTAAAGAAATTCGACGCTCGGCCTGAACCAACGGAAGCCCCATGTGGGATATCGACCGATTTAGGGGGCGTCAGACCATTGGCATATATAACCCTCTCCTTTGTTGGATGTGTGCTTCGGGAATGGATGAATCGACCGAAGCCGGAGACAGACTATGCATGCCTAGGAATGCTCGACATGGTACACAACAACTACAAGTGGCAGACTACACTTACCTGAAGAACAACAAAGACTACTCCTAGAATCATCACAATCTTTAACTTCCAGACAGACTTGCCAGTGAAGGAAGTGGACCTTCTCAAGAGCTATATTATATATTATTGTGATGAACTGACGGTAACACATGGTCTGAGCCACAAACATCAGACCATGTTACCGTCAACTCTTATGTTCCAATAAGACACTACCCATAGGCCGAAATCTACATTGTGAAACACGAGAGATTTATTTACTAAACTTGTGAATGTTAAAAGTTGCCTTCTGCAGGGCAACTTTTAACGATAACAGGTTTAGTAAATAACCCTCTCGTGTACCCCACGATGACACTGAATAAATAATGAAAAAAAAACCCAGCTAAACTCATCCATCTTAGTTCAAATCGTAAATATGTTTGTAATTTAAACAACTCTTTTTCCGGAACACCGTATGCTGCACGTGTGAAAAATCCAGAAAAATTAAGCGGCTTGCTAGGGTTGCGCTCTACAGTTTCGTACTATTGCACAGGGGGTGAAATTCTAAACTTAGGGCATATGTTGAAACTAATGCCATGTAAATTGGCAATATATTTTTAGTATCAAATATATGATTACATTAGGCTATTTGTTGGACACGAAAATTTGAAGTTTTGGTCCCAAAGTTGGAGTCTGATATATAGGGGTAAATTACCAGATGCATTATGGGAAACAGTGGCTTCGAAAAATTAGCTATTTTTTAAAATGACATTTTTACACGGGTTTGTTACCAAACATGTAACTAAAAAATGAAATGGAAACATAGAAATATTTTGGGGCATTTTAGAAACAGGGGATGCTATGCTCCAGGGGTAGGTAGGTGGGGGTGGTGGGAAACTTCTGCTTTTGAGGCTGCTGGGTGGTTGAAAATGACTGATTTCGGCATTTTTTCATTCAGTTTTGCAGGTTGAAGTCTTGCCTTTGACAATAAATTATTTCACCCACATTCATATTATTTATTTCTACTTAGTCAGATAGTGTTATATGATGTTTGTGGATTTGGGAAATGTAATACATGTTATGTGTTAGATAACTAAGTTACAAAATATTTGCATTTGAAGAGACTGCATGGCATGTCAGTTTTGTAAATGCCTGGGAATGTGTGGAGCGGAACCTTAAGAACATTTTGCCGTCGGCGTCAACTCTCGAACTAGGAAGTTTTTTATTTCGTGTTTGAGTTATAAATACACCGTTTTTCAAAACCTTTTCATTATTTCTGGTTTGTGTGCAATTGTTATTGATAGTTAACATTCATCAAGTGATATCTCAGCACAACTGGAAAAAAATAAGTGAAAATTTTGAGAAATTTGTTGAGGTAGCCTAATTTCGCCCCTTTTTGACTTGACATGAGATATCGAAACACACATTAAGGTAGAGTACTGCCTTTCCTAAACACAGAGATTTGTATTCATGATAGATATATGCAATTATGAACAGCCAGGTTGTTATTATTCGCCACAGAATTACAGTAATGGTGTCTACTTTTTCATTCTAGTCACTGGTGTCATGTCTGTGTGTCATCCATCCGTTAATCTGTTTGCACTTTTATATCTAGAGAGCAACACAACACCCCCAAAGCAGTGGTTGTTACTGCTTATTGTTTGTATTTAACAGTGCTATTGACAGGATCTGGGTAGTCAATGTGGCTGGTGGTAATAACAAAAATGTTCTCTGAAGTGGCTCAGAGAAATGTGAGGGTTGGGGAGGAGTGGTGTGGCTGTGAAAATCAGGCAAAAACTGGCCGCAAAAGCTAGTCGGCAGTCAGAAAGGCCACGATGTATCAATTTACTGGTTGGAAATAGAGACTTGTGGTTTTTGTTCATTCAATTTAGGATAGATTCCAGATTCTTTGCCCAAATGGAGATCACTTTTGTTTTCTTTTAAGGTTCCGCTCTACAGTATTGCACAGGGATGACATTCTAAACATAAGGCATATGTTGAAACTAATGCCACGTAAATTGGCGATTTATTTTTAGTATCAGATATATGATTACATAAGGCTATTTGTTGGACAAGAGAATTTGAAGTTTTGTGGCTTCGAAAAATTGGCTATTTTTTAAAATGTCATTTTTACTGGACCTGGAAGAGTACCATAGTACTGCTAAAGGGGTCGTAAGGAGTTGGATTATCCCACATCGTCCCTGCGCGTCTTCGGCGCGCAAAAACTTTCGGTTTGCTTGTTGTAAGAAGTTAGTCTGTATAGCTAATTGTTAATAAGTATGGTAATCGTCTCTCGTAAAAGGTATTCTGGGGTCCAGTAAATTGATATTATATTTGTTAAGAGTGTTAACCCTTTACCTAACGAATCGCCCGCATCCGCCCGCGTAATATGCAAATTGAGCAATTGAAAAAATTAAATTTTTCAAAATATTCCAGTAAAACCATATCATGTGACCCCTCATGGGAACGAGCTCATTGAGCTCGTTCCAATGAGGGGTCACATGATATGGTTTTGCTGAAATTTTTTGAAAAATTAAAAAAAATTATATTTAAAATAATAAATTTTGAAATCGTCTGCGTTGGGTAAAGGGTTAAGAGGTACAGATTTGGTATCTCACGTGAAAACCCTGATACAAGATGTCATTATGATCAGTTCCCTGGTCAAAGAACGACCCATAACGAACACTTCCGGATTCCCAGTGCGCTAGTTGGTTTCTAGTTTTATCAACGAACACTACCGGATTCCCAGTGTGCTAGTTGGTTTCTAGTTTTATCAACGAACACTTCCGGATTTCCAGTGTGCTAGTTGGTCTCTAGTTTTATCAACGAACACTTCCGGATTCCCAGTGTGCTAGTTGGTCTCTAGTTTTATGAACGAACACTACCGGATTCCCAGTGTGCTAGTTGGTCTCTAGTTTTATCAACGAACACTTCCGGATTCCCAGTGTGCTAGTTGGTCTCTAGTTTTATCAACGAACACTTCCGGATTCCCAGTGTGCTAGTTGGTCTCTAGTTTTATCAACGAACACTTCCGGATTCCCAGTGTGCTAGTTGGTCTCTAGTTTTATCAACGAACACTACCGGATTCCCAGTGTGCTAGTTGGTTTCTAGTTTTATCAACGAACACTACCGGATTCCCAGTGTGCTAGTTGGTCTCTAGTTTTATCAACGAACACTACCGGATTCCCAGTGTGCTAGTTGGTCTCTAGTTTTATCAACGAACACTACCGGATTCCCAGTGTGCTAGTTGGTTTCTAGTTTTATCAACGAACACTACCGGATTCCCAGTGTGCTAGTTGGTCTCTAGTTTTATCAACGAACACTTCCGGATTCCCAGTGTGCTAGTTGGTCTCTAGTTTTATCAACGAACACTACCGGATTCCCAGTGTGCTAGTTGGTTTCTAGTTTTATCAACGAACACTTCCGGATTCCCAGTGCGCTAGTTGGTTTCTAGTTTTATCAACGAACACTACCGGATTCCCAGTGTGCTAGTTGGTTTCTAGTTTTATCAACGAACACTTCCGGATTTCCAGTGTGCTAGTTGGTCTCTAGTTTTATCAACGAACACTTCCGGATTCCCAGTGTGCTAGTTGGTCTCTAGTTTTATGAACGAACACTACCGGATTCCCAGTGTGCTAGTTGGTCTCTAGTTTTATCAACGAACACTTCCGGATTCCCAGTGTGCTAGTTGGTCTCTAGTTTTATCAACGAACACTTCCGGATTCCCAGTGTGCTAGTTGGTCTCTAGTTTTATCAACGAACACTTCCGGATTCCCAGTGTGCTAGTTGGTCTCTAGTTTTATCAACGAACACTACCGGATTCCCAGTGTGCTAGTTGGTTTCTAGTTTTATCAACGAACACTACCGGATTCCCAGTGTGCTAGTTGGTCTCTAGTTTTATCAACGAACACTACCGGATTCCCAGTGTGCTAGTTGGTTTCTAGTTTTATCAACGAACACTACCGGATTCCCAGTGTGCTAGTTGGTCTCTAGTTTTATCAACGAACACTACCGGATTCCCAGTGCGCTAGTTGGTCTCTAGTTTTATCAACGAACACTACCGGATTCCCAGTGTGCTAGTTGGTCTCTAGTTTTATCAACGAACACTACCGGATTCCCAGTGTGCTAGTTGGTCTCTAGTTTTATCAACGAACACTACCGGATTCCCAGTGTGCTAGTTGGTTTCTAGTTTTATCAACGAACACTACCGGATTCCCAGTGTGCTAGTTGGTTTCTAGTTTTATCAACGAACACTTCCGGATTCCCAGTGTGCTAGTTGGTCTCTAGTTTTATCAACGAACACTTCCGGATTCCCAGTGTGCTAGTTGGTCTCTAGTTTTATCAACGAACTCTAAGGTCTCGTTTCCAATAAAAGGTCATTTTCGAGGTGATCAGATATCCTCAGCCAAATGGATATTTTGAGCAAAAGTTTTAGTTTATGGTGGTGTGGATTGAGTAAATAATTCTCATTAATGGTGATATGGTCAAAATAATCTGTTGATGGTCTTGATTCAAACCGTGTTCTGTCAAGTGCATTTCAATTGAGGGTTAACGTCACACGGGAGTGTTAAATGACTAACCCAGACCTGAGGCCTATCCTATAAAACTTCAACATGTGTAAGATTTTACCAGTATAATTACACTTGTGCGTACACGTGTATCTGACAAGTGAAGAAAGTGTTATAGGATTCGCCTTATCCGCGTCTTGTACGAATACTACAAGTGTAGATTGCGACTCCATCCCTCTTTTATAGGATTTGTTATTTTCGGCACGTGTAATTCCTTGAGTTGTCAACTCCCTGTCGCAAATACCAGCGTAAATCAATTTTACAAGTGTTTTATAGGATTGGCCGAAAAAGTAATTCGTAAACATTGAATACACGTGTACGACATTTGTAGCTTGTCGCGCTCCACTACTATTATTTGAATTGAGGAAGCCGCAGGTTACCTTCTTGGGAATAATGTTTTGAGGGGAATCGAACTTTGTCTTTTTCTCTTCACTTAAAATATTTATTTATTTATTTATTGGTGTTTTAATGACACTTTAACAGCTGGGGTCATATCGCGTGTGTGACAGTTTCACTGGTGGAGGAATCCGAAAGACCCGGAGAGAACCACCGTGCAACAGCGACCAACTGTCAGCTCTCCAACATCGTAAATGTGCACGGCAAAGTTAGATTAGTTAAAGACCAGTGTACCATCAACCCGCAGCACACCTTACCACACGGTGTCATCGTGTTTGCCAAGTCATTTCGAAGATCTATTGTTTGGTTAGGATTTTTCGAGACGTGAAGTGTCTGTTGTCAAATGAAACAATAAGAGCATTTCATTGTTTCATGAAGGGGCGTTCGTGATAGATCAGCCTATTTGGGGCCCAGCACACGTATATTTGGATCTTTTCATTGTCGAATTTTACCTTTTATCAACATTAAGACCTCCGTTAGAACAAATCGTGCGGTAAGCGTCTATTGAGTGAAGTGGTGCACGCAATTCTTTATATAAGTTTTCGAAGCCGATAAGCATACATTTCGTGTTCTCACATTCTTGAGAGGAAACTCTGGATAAAGCAGCTACGAAGACAGCTTGCATGACAAGATTGATAAAAGCTGATTTTCAAAACCTCAAGTTGGCAGAATTGATGCTTCATACGACTTTCCTTCATGTGAATCATGTCAACGATATATTCAAATATAATAAAATAAATACATCTCGAATATTACACGTGTTTTTCTTCTCCGAATTGTTGTCAATTACATATACCAAAATAGTGAATGTCAATGAGTGTTATTTTAAACTTCGAAGTCAGAGTCGCCTCTGCCGGCTCGAAACTAGACTGGAAACTTTCTTGTTTTTCAACCTCGCTCGGTCGACGGTTGGTGTGCCACAGCGTTCTGGGTTCAATTCCCGACCGATCTTGGTTAGAAAAACAAGAAAGTAATACCAAAATGCATAAAAATGTATTCCAAAAATATTTAACATAGATTTCCAAGTTTTGACACTTATTTAATATTTTTATTTCTTCGTGTTAAAGCTCACTTTCAGCATCAAAGGCTATATCGTGAAAACAACACAAATACAAAGTCAGGTTCAGCCATCCGTTTATTCTTGTGCTGCCCACTTGAGGGGGCTTGTACCCCAGGCGTTGGCCACCGGGTTCTATTCTACCAGCAGAGAAGCACCTATTTACCACAGTAAACAAGCTCTGTCCATTTCCCGAGGTTCCTACATGAACAGTTAATGTGTCGTCACATGTTAGTTCCTGACTCAATTCCAGGAATCGCAAATATTTAGACTACTAGAAATTAACCGAGCCTTGCACGCATTTTAATTGTAACAGAAAAAAATCAAACAGATGATGTTTTATGAAATTATATGAATGAACCAGTAAACCGACCATTTGTATGTATGTTGCAAAAACTACATGCTTTCATCAGATGAGACGACACAGGGTAGGATTATAGCATTGGAGAGCTGACAGGTGTTCGTCGATGTTCGGTGGTTCTCTCGGGGTACTCCGACTACCTCAGCCCGTATACCTTTCACCGACTAGATATGACCCTGGCTGTTGAAAGTGTTGTTAAACACTAATAAATAAATAAATTTACCTTAACACTATGATTATCTTATTTACATCAGTTTACTAGTCCATTAAAATCGGACATCAACACCCACCTACACCCTCATGCGTTCATGGACTATTTTTCCAACCCATAGCCACCAACCCACATACACCCATTCGAGACATCAAGTTCAACCTGTCATGGTCTCGAGTTTGGGTGGAACTTAAAAATCAACTTACGTAATTTAGGAGATCGCGGATATACCACACAAGTATTGCTGAAGAACACTGCAAAAGACGACACAATAAGGATGATTAACTATTTATTATTGAAATAATCGCATCAGTTCATCGCGCCTAGATTCTCCAGCACGGGTGTGCACAGTAGGGTCAATCGGTTCGTTTTCAAACTCGTTGGCAGCAGACTCTCGGACATAAAAATGGGCACCATCATCCCCAGAACTCAGACATAAATTGTGTAGAATAACAGGACTTTCGACGGCTTCGGCGTCTTCCAGCATACTGCGCAACCTCAAACCGCCCATTAAAGAACGGAATCGTTGCTTGATGATTCCAAAGCACCTCTCTGTCACATTTCGCCCTTTACGGTGGACTATGTTAAACGTCATTCTGGTTCCAATCGGTTCAGCTGGATACGGCGTAATTAACCTATTATTGGATGGGTATGCACTGTCCCCCAACAGCACAGCGCGTAGAAATGGACGCTCATCTCTTTCCTCAAACGCAGTCCACAGTTGGCTTGGCGAAGCACTCTTGGGTCATGCCATTTTGCAGGAGCATTCGACGAACAGAAATAGCCTCGAGTATCAGGCCCACATACTAATAGGACATTCAAGCTGTGGGTGTGATGACGGTTTACGTAACTCTCTTCGTCGTCAGCTGGTGGCGACACGCGCACATAGCTTCCATATGTAGCACCTGCAACAGAAGGCAGTCGGCATATTTCTCGGAATCTAGTAGCAATATCAAGTTGATTTTCTCTAGGCCAACAAACGACCTCATCTCTCAGTGAAATAATCAGAGGGATAATTTCATGCACAATGCGATTAACCGTATCCTTTCCAATTCCTTGGAAACCCTGCACTACGTGGTAGAATCCATTGGTACCAATAAGATGTAAAAATACCAACAACGTTTGCCTTGGGGAGAGCGGGCTGTTTCTGTCTGAGTTTGGTGCCAAAATATCTCGAAATTTCTCCTCGAAAAAGTCAACCACACTTTCTGGGACGCAACAACGCTCTCTGAACTCACGAGGTGAAGGTGCGTTAATACGTCGTTCTGTGAAAACCCTCTGATGTCGAGGAATGTGAACTGAAAAGGCCAAATCTAGCTCTTCGTCGGATGAATATGCCATTTTTATCTTATTTACCCAGAAACAAGATTGTTGTCGCAACAATCCACTTGTAATATTCAGTCGTAATTATTTTACGAGGCAAATTCACCTTCAAGCCTGCAGTAGTAAATGCAAGTCGAAATATATCCCACGCAATTATTTTTATAGGATTGGCCGCCGTAGACCATTCGCCGACAAGTAGCTTCAACGAGTGATTTCTGCACCTGTACAATTTACAAATGGAAATCTACTTTTACAGGATTGGAAACGTTGTCTCTATTACACGCGTAGGCCATTTACAGCTGCCGGGCTACAAGTGTTCAGTCAAGCGCGTTGAAAGTCGTTTATAGGATTCGCTCGCCTCTCGGCTTGTATTTTACATGTGCAGACTCGGATTTACACTTGTAGGGAAGTTTATAGGATAGAGCCCTGTTTGGGACCTAACAATTTGCAGGTTACAAATGGGACAATTTTTGTGTAAATTTGCTTTGACAAGGCCTTGTGAAAAAATGAATAAGAAACACATATGTTTTTATTTGTCCGAATGATCATCTTATGCTGTAAATTCCTCAGTCGAGGAATGAGGAATTCCTATAACACAGTTTTAACACTATGGATGCACGAACATTGGAAATTTATCCCCAAAATGAGAATATTTTGACCATTTTGAGCCATTTGTTTTAGCCGTCAACTGTGTCATTCAGCTGAGTGTATTTGAGTGATATTGTAAGATTTTTGTTGTGTTGAATTGTCTCCAGAAAGGCCATATTCCGAGCTTCCAGAAACTGTATACATTGTGCGTATTGTGAATAGGGGAGGTAATTTAAATGCGAAATATCCTCGGCCGTGTTAATGAGAAGCTGCGCATTTCTTGAAAAGCCAACGTTTTCATCTGAATAACAACTGAAACGAGACCTGAACACCAATTTTGATGCGCAGTGCAGACCTTTTATTGAGGGAACATTTTTTGTGTTACAGACAAAACTTCTTTTTATTCCGAATATTTGAATGCGGAGATGACTTGAATGTTTTGTGATTGATGAGGCACTTGATCCTAAACATTAACAGTAGATGGAACTGATTGCTGAACTGTCTCTCTGCATACTTTATTTCAAATGAGAGAATGGCTGCGTAGACATGTTAACACTTTGCCGAACCCGATGAGAACACCCGGCCAGCGCTATTCACAAAATCCATTCAAAAAATATTAGTGTTTCATTTTTTGCTTCAGTTCATAACGAATTCGTTGAGCCCGTTCCTGTGAGGGATCCTAAGGCAAGTTATCGTGACAAAAATGGAAATTTGTCGTTGTTCAATATTTTTTGTATGTGTCGTCTTCTGTTTGCATTGAGTAAAGATTAACCGTTTAGCTAACGAATCCGCCGCATCCGCCCAGATAGTTACAAATTGAGCAGTTGAAAAAACTCATTGAAAAAAAAATTGAACAGAACTATATCATGTGACCCTTCTTTGGAACGAGCTCATTGAGCTCGTTCCAATGAGGGGCACGTAATAAGGTTTTGTTGAAAAATTTTCCATACATTGTGGAAAAAAATAATTAAAATAACAAATTTTGATATCGTAAACTTTGGCTAACGGGTTAAAAGCGAAAATGAAAAACAAAAAGTAATGAGAGAAAATACGCCATTGTCAACAATCTCCAGAAAGCAATATTAAAATTAATATTTGTTTTTAAAAAAGAGTAGTCATTTTTGTTCAATCGCCAGAGGATCAGTTTATTAAAAACATAGGACCAGTTTCTTCCAATCCGACCAATTTCTACCGTTGTTTGTTTGAAAAAAAAAAGAGTATGGAAGTCATTTTCCGAATATCTATTATTAACTGGTAGAATGCTGGTAGCCCATATTTGGAGTTTATTCCGAAGCGCAGGTTCTGCAGCTTAAAGGCTTGATATTCAGTGGTTGTGTTCAGATTATCTATGGAGTGGTATGATTTTAGTATGCTAGGATTTGGCTTAATACAACTTATGGGAGAGTGCCTACGGGCACTCTCCTATAAATTGTAACAAGGCAAACATATGTGAACAAATTATATTGGCCAAAAATAATTTAGCACTCTACCAGTTAAGTGTGAATCCAGAAAATGCAACTCTAATCATCAAACCAATATGATTATTTTCAAGAATGAAGAGAGGTAAAGGCCCCTCGCGCCCACCTCCCACATAAAATGCGACACAGTTAGTTTAGGAAAAGAACTTTCATCAAAATGTTCTGATTTTAAATGTGTATATTAACCGAGATCGTTTAACCCGACAGGAGTGATATGTCCCTATCTGTAACTTCCAAAGTGCTGGGTATAGATACAGGCTGCACCGGAGAGGCGAGCCCCCCCCCCCCCCTTCCCCTGCAGATACTTTGTCGGAATATTTGCAGATATGTAGACAACCTTTTCAGGCTCACAATTCTGGTAGATTTACATGGGATTGAAGCGGGTGGAAAAAATTGTTTCCTATTAGAATCGAGGATATTAGTGCACATCCACGCTGTGGTGTGTGCGCACATAGGTAATACAGGTGCGTATCCAGGATTTTATAATTTTTCTATATACCATGCAACAGAGTTTGGGGTGCCATCTGTCGGCGTGGCTCTCCTACTGATAAATAATACGGAATCATTGTAACGGATATTTAATTGTTTGTGGCTTACCAAAAGAAATTATGGAAAATATATTGTCGCAGAATGCTGGAAACTATGACAAATAATTAAATAAAGTGACTTTCGAAGTTAGGTAGTTGTTGGCGAGTTAGGTACTGTTTGAAACTTCGAAGTGCCAATGCCGTCCGTTGCCGGTTTCGTCAGATTCAAAGCCCAATTTCAATTTTAATTGAGAACGTACAATTTATAAGTTGTTGACAAGGAATAAAAAAAATAAACAAGTGATTTATTGACACTTTTAGTGGGCCTTTTTCATTTGTGGGGAACTAAGCGCGATTTCCTTAGCAACAGTCGGAGATCGGATGAATATAACAATAACATGATTTTGGAGGACATTATGGTTCATTAGCGGCCCTGCAGCAATGATGAATAGCCCGAGGGTTTATTAATAAGCCCAAGGGCTGTTCATCATTGCTGCAGGGCCGCTAATGAATCATGATGCCTGACAACAATCATGTTATTACTATTATTACCACCCGCTGTTACAGCTAACTTGAATCTAAAAATAGCCGGGCTGCCGTCCGCTAATGGCTATTTATACCATTATCGCCCGCGGCCCGGCTCCGTCGAATGACGTCACTGAAATTATGGAGTTTGAACGGGCCTCCAAACTTATGTTAATCGACTAGTAACTTATAGATTAAGTTGTAATAATATAACAATAAAATGACTTTGCAGGGCATTGTGGTTTATTAACGGCCCAACAGATGTGAATAACAGCCTGACAGCTTATAGAAGGCCCGAGACGAAGTCGAGGGCCATTAATAAGCTGAAGGGTTGTTATTCACACCTGTTGGGCCGTTAATAATAATAATATGATGGGATATCTCTTGTGGATAAGTTCAAGTGAACTATAATACATCGCATTACCACAAACATCCAGACAGTCCCTCCAAACCATCAAAAACACCTTTATTTGGTACGGATCCCTCTATTTTTAGGGCTTAAGAGAGTAGCATGCAGTGCTTTAAGGTGCGTTTCCTGGTATGAATAATTTTATTGGTTCGAATACTTTGTAGAATTACCCAAATAAATCCAACAATTGTTTTACTAGTGCGGGTTTCCCACTAAATCCTCGGTTTCTATCTGTTGTCCCCTAGAATTCTTCTTTTTACCCAACAATATAGACGCATTCCTTTGTATAAGAGTAACTTGATTGTTTCGAATTTGCAACATAGTCTCGGTATTTTATCTATCACGATCTATTCTGTGGTTTATCCTTCTATTTCCTGGCCTGTTTTGCCTTTTACTGGTCCCATTTCTGCCTATCCCAACAGTCTATATTGTCCTAGATGTCTCTATGAAGTCCTCTATGATCCTCAAGCCCAAAATACAAGCAAGCAGGGATAGGTATCATTCGAACGACTCGAATCTTATCGATCAAATAAGCTTTCGAGCAGTTACTGAAAAAGTCATTGCTCGAACGACTCAAATCCCATTGAGCAAATGAATATCGAAATAGCGATTCCTTTTACGACACTTATGCTCATTGCGGTATAGGAGGATACCTATGACATGATGATGTAGTACTGTAGGATACATTTTGGAGGCTATCTTGTGGAGGATACCCACCTGATGATAATTTAGTTCCTAGCATCTGTTCAGTTCCATGCATCTGGACCTCTCCATGATCTTCATATCTCCAACACCACAATTACTGACTTCTTTCAATATTGCCATCGTCTGCCCTATGATTAGCTTTTACAGTAGTCTCCAAATCCTGTAGTCTTCCACTACCATTGCCATTACTGGCACTAGTACAGGATTGCTAACTATCTCAGTTTGCTTGAACGACCAGAATCCCATCGAGCAAATGAGCCATAGAGTAATTGCCTGAACGAGTGACTCCACGTACGACTCGTTTGCTCATCTAGGTATTGAATGATACTTATGACATGATTATTCAGCATTGAAGGATGTTTTCCGGTGGATTTTGGAGGTTACCTGCCTGAAGATAATTGTTGTTCCTAATACCCGATCAGCTTCTGGTTTCTATATCTCTAAGACCATCGTCTGCCCTATGATTAGCTTCTAACTGTAGCACCCAATCCTATAGTCTTCTTCAACCCTAACAGCCTTATACCACTACTAGCACTACTGCAGGCTTGCTACTTCAAGTTGCTCGAACGACTAGAATCCCATCGAGAAAATAAACCATCGAGAAATTGCTCGAACGTGTGACTGCACATAAACTCTAGGTATTGGAGGATATTTATGATGGGATGATTCAACATTGGATACATTTTGGAGGATACCTACCCGAAGATAATTATGGTTTCCCAGTACCTGATCAGCTTCGTGTTTCTATAGCTCTAAAGCCACTACTGTTGCATTACCCATAGTCATCATCATCTGTCTACGATTAGCTTAAACAACATTCACCCAGTACTTTTGTTTCTACCACCCTTGCAGCCTTGAAGCACTACTACTGATTTGTAGCACTATTACAGACATGCACTTGACTTCGCTCTCAGTCAAGCCCTCAGCAGGTTCAATCCGATTACTTCATTTTCCACAACTTGTACTCTTTTATACAGAGTTTAAATCCCTTGTATAACATATGTAGATATAGATAGGCTATTGAAGGAATTCCGTAAGTGGGATTCCCAGCCGATTCCGTAAAGTGAGAGGAGGAAACACCTATCACCTTAACAACATGCGCTGCGCAAGCGCACTATGACCACTCATCACTATGGGGATGACATCACGAGATGGCCTCCCACGAGGGCTACACGACAACCAAACATGGCGTAACTGGGTCACGTGGCTATGGCGGCACATGAGATCCGTTCAGTGTGGGTCAATCGGGTACATGATCTACTACTCATGTTGTCCTGTTATTCAAGATCTTGATCTCAAATCCTGCTTCATATTGTATTTTTTTAAAACTAAAACAAGTTATTTACAACTAATCGAAAACGGACCATACAATTACTAATAAAAATTACTTCATGGTCCTATTGTCGTTTCTCCATTGGTTTCACCTGAAGAAAAAGCGACCTCCAATATTTAGGGTTTTTTTCACGTGCATGTTTGATCATTAATAGGGACACGTGTGCATAATAATTCCCTGACATGATTCCAGAAGTCACCTTACTATTACCCCCAGCTCAGTATGCGTAGTTTCAGTCTAGTATGCACACGTGTGAATGATATTTTGCAGGTCAATAGAAATGGACTTTTTTAAAATAATATATGCCATGTACTTTGATTCTTCAAATCTATAGATATATCTGGCGACAAGAAAATATTATAATTTATCATATCTCCATTCCATATGTGAGCAAGCTTGTCACTTCCTTGCTGCTACCAAGTGTTGTGATCTCCGTGTTTGCCCATTGATTACCCTGTGTGTGTTTGTGGGGGGTAGAATAAACCCATCATTCGACCATGAGAGTCCCCTAACTTTGCTTGAAGAGCCAGGTTGGTGAAATTAAATTTTATGACAGATGTGAGGTTCCCGTGTAGGGATCGGAGCCATCGTATAGCAGAATCTTCTATTTTTGTCATATTCTGCTAATATTCAATGCCATCATCCTTATGTGGGCGAGCTTGTCAGTTCTTCGCTAGAAGCTGCATATTGCAGAGTAGTAGTTTATGGGGTCTTCTTGTAGATGTGCCCTCGGGTGGGAACTGTCGATATCATAACATCTGGTGTTTAACAGGCCCACACTGAAGATATGATTTGCGGGAGCTGTTGGCCCCTGTTGAATATTCACGTGCCATTTAGCCCGTCTTTGTTCTTTGATCGGGTTATCACAGGCCCAGCTTTGGTACCCAAGCTTTTGATGCACAGGCGGCTTTCCTGCAGGGTGTTTTTGGATATAATAGGTACATCTGTGGTAGCCAGATTGTTAATTAAGACATTGCAGCAATGGCCTGACTGCTCATATAGACTTCTCAATATAGTGGTATAGCAAATTCTAAGGAATTTGTTTCATCAGGATATTGCGATGCCTATGTGGGTGAGCTTGCAAGGTCCTTGCCAGGGTTTGGTGTTTTTTATTGGTCATCTTGTGGATCAGCTTGACCTTCATCATGGGAACTAACAACGTGATATAATAACCTTTGTTATTGAAATTGACGTACAATCCCGCTCATAATATAGCCTTGGTTTTTGAATGTGTTGTTAAACCCCAATGAACCAATTTGGCATTGAATTATGATATTTTGTCAGTTTAAAAAAATGAAGGTTTGTTTTACTATAGCTTGTCTCAAGTTTGATCTTTCCGCAATCTTTCTAAATTTCTCGATTGCCGTATTTGTCGCCACATTAACATATGAACATACATGTACATGTGTGATTTGTGTGTTTATTGCATGTTGCTGTACAAGGTTTGGCAATTTGTTATATATCACATAACCGCTGCTATTTCTGTGATATATAGCATCTCTTTCCTGAAAAATCTGGCTTGGGGCCGGCAATATTAACAATATTGGGTGTGCACCATTACGTGTCAAGTATTTTCATATGAGGTCTTCCAGACGTTCATTTCCCAAAATGTTTCGTGTCAGGTGAGATTACACCGTTACTTATATTATGGGAGTGTGGACTGTCGTTACCATGAAAAGTGCAACATAAATTAACGGTGCAATGCCCATGTTTGGTCATTTCTAATTTCTGTCGCACATTATATGTTCCGTCACACACACAGAAAAATCTATTTACGCCACTGGTGAATTGTTAAAAAATATTTGATGCATCACATCTGTTTTTTTTTTGCTTTTTTCCAGGACTCATATATTAACAGGAATAATGCAGACTTCTCAAATGTAAGCAAACAAGATCGGTTTGAATTTATTATGAAAAATAATACGGCCTCATTATGTCACACCATCTGCAACATAATCCTGCTGTTCTGCAGGAAAAGAGAATTTATTTATTTATTTATTGATGCTTTAAAGTCATATATTTTTGCACAATGGCTAATCATGATCGTGACAGTTTTACGGGTGGAGGAAGCCGGAGTACCCGGAGAGAACCACCGAGCAACGACGAGCAGCTGCCAGCTCCCCAACATCGTAACTCCGCACTGCAGCACAGGCAGAGTTAGATTGGTTAAAGACATGCGTACCGTCGACGTGCAGTACGCCTTAGTACACGGCGCCATCGTGCTCCCACGTGGGCAATGGAGATGAAGTGTCTTGCCCAAGGACACAACGCGGCTGCCGCAGGTGGGATTCGAACCGAGGACCTCTCGGCTTGCAGCCTGCACCTCTACCTACTGGGCCACCGCGCTCCCCAGGAAAACAGAAACAATAATTGCAAAATAGTAGGTCATTAAACTGACCTAGGGTTTTGACTTTATATACTTATATGTATGATACATTAGCCTTATTTACTATACACAAATAGCTGTTTCGTTTATTAATTGTTTATTATAATCATATCATATCTTTGTTAACTCTTTATGCAATCTGCCTCTCTGTGGGTGTTATTTTGCTTGAATAAACTATTACTGTTACTATATTTAATTCACCCTGAAACTCTCAAAACATTAAAACAATTGGTGGAACTACGTGGCGAAATAATAATAAAAAAACAAAAACTAAGGATATGCTGAATGTTCATTCCTTATGGCAATCAAACACTCAGTCAAGCCAAATCACGTTTGCTTTGATTCAAAGAAAATTAATGTCTATGGTACTTTTAGAATGAATCGTCTGGAATATTTCGGTTGGACGGAAAAGCGAACCTACCGTTAGTTTTCTGACTAACTGAAATATTCCAGACGATTGAATCTAAAACATAGGCGATGCACTATTTAACCCTTTACCTACAAAACCGACCAGCGCTATTCTCAAAAATCCCCAATTAATTTTCATTATTTTTTTCATTTTTTTGTCTCAAAAACATAGGTTATGACCCCTCGTTGGAACGAGCTCGTCGAGCTCGTTCCAACGAGGGGTCATAACCTATGTTTTTGAGACAAAAAAATGAAAAAATTAGTTATTCAAGAATTATTTTTGCAAGTGTCGTCTGCTTTTCAGGTTAGGTAAAGGGTTAATGTCTAGACTGGTTCAAGTCCACAACGACGTCAAATTCCTAATAGAATAGGCTGGTGTCCTGATAGTTTGTATTTTTCCATGTTTTGAATATTTCGGTACAGCCGTATCATCGCTTGATATTTACAAAATTCAAAATGTATAAAAGTATCATAGTTTGTGATTCTTGCGGTATCACATCACGATTTGTAATGTAATATGTCGTACACATTGGTATAGTATTGTTATTCTCTTCGCGAATGCGTGACACGTTTCTCATATGTTTGAATAAAATAAATGTTTATTAAACAGGTAGAGAGCTAAGATAAGTTTTGGAGATCTGAATTTGTTCATTAAAAATTGTTTTATTACAAATTGTAGGAGAGTGCCTAAAGGCAATTTCCAATAATTTGTAATAGAACAAGTTTTGTGTAAACAAACTATTATGTACCTTTGACTGAATACAAAACATGGGTAAGGAAAATGTTGGCTTTTGCACTGGTACCCTTATTTTTTCGGAAGGCCTAATTGTGGCTTCTACATTCAACCAGTTCAAAAAGTTGCATCACACCACAACATGTATATTTTATTTATCTACTACGGAAGCCCATTGGGGCCAACATGTGTAGCGGGGGATAGCGCATTGAGAATATTCGCAATGCAATGCGAATATTCGCATTAAACATTGCGAATATTCGCATTTAACATTGCGAATATTCGGATTAAATATTGCGAATATTCGCATTATGCATTGCGAATATTTGCATTCAACTTTGCGAATATTCGCATTCAACATTGCGAATATTCGCATTCAATTGCGAATATTCGCAATGTTGAATGCGAATATTCGCAAAATAAATACGAATATTCGCAGTGCTCTCACTACACATGTTGGCCCCAATGGGTTGAATGGGAATATTCGCAAAGTCGAATGCGAATATTCGCAATGTTCCCACTAAAAATGTTGGCCCCAATGGGCTTCCGTAATCTACAAATAAATTTCTATGAAGTCACGAGGTTCTTTTTTATTATAATTCCGACTGACTTAATATTCCAACTTCTTCAGGATGCAGTTGGAATATTTTATCACTGGGGACTTGATTGAGACATCACAGTCGGGACAAATCACAACACCTCCCCCTTCCCTGGGAAATGAAGCAATGCTTGTTTACTGTGGTAATTGTCAGTGTTGTCAATGAAAAATACGAAAAAGGTACAACATTTTGAAGTAAATCTCTCCACATCCCTGATGAACTATGACATCAGCAGGCGTGTAATAAACTGAACATTACTGAAATCTGATGATTACTGTTCAACTTTTTGTACGAAGCCACAAATGTGTTGAACAAACATCTTCGATCATGTCTGACAATTTTCATTGGAAGAGATTTACGGGAAAGTTAACACCCCTTAGCTTTCTAAATCTCTCAGTAAACTTAACACCAGGGATAAGGGAATTTCATTTAAAAATGGAAATTTCGAAATGTTTGTGACGTTGTATCATTGATGTGCGCGTCATTTCACAAACTTCAGGCATTTTCTTGAGGAGGAGTAAAAAAAATATTAAAGCTGGCCTTTTACACCCCCGTCCACCCCCTCAATCAGTTTGAACGTTTAACTATTATTTTCTGGTTGAACCCATTTAAAAATAGGAAAACGACGCTTTCACAGTCTTTTGATGTTCTGTAACTTTTTCTGTTTCATTACATGAACTGTACGCGTATCGTGACATTATAATACAGACTATATACTCCATTAATATAAAAGTCTGGAAGGTAGGATTTGATAATTCTTTTCCTGAGAAGAATAAAATACTGTAAAAAACACATTCGCTAAACAAAGCGTCAAAGTGGATGTTTACTTAGTTGTATCTAATGAGCTTGTCATAAAAAAGACAAGTTTCCTTTTGGTGTTTTCGTTTCTTAACCCTTTACCCAACGTAACGGCCAAAACCGGCCAGCGATTTTCTCAAAAATCGCCAATTAATTTTCAAAATATTTTCATTTTTTGTCTCAAAAACATAGGTTATGACCCCTCGTTGGAACGAGCTCGTCGAGCTCGTTCCAACGAGGGGTCATAACCTATGTTTTTGAGACAAAAAATGAAAAAAATTAGTTATTCAAGAATTTTTTTTTGGAAGTGTCGTCTGCTTTTCATGTTAGGTAAAGGGTTAATATTTCCATACTTCTCAATTGAGCCTTCCTTACCAGTCCAATTATTTTAGGGAAGATAACTTTATCGAAAATCGATTTTTCATGACGAGATAAGTCAAGGTTGCGCTGCGAGAAATACCTCACCGAAAACTTTCAAATCCAGCGAAATTGTTCGATCGACCAAGCCAATGGTTGACCGGCCAATCAGATAATCTTACGGTGCGCCAGTTTGCCTCTGCTGTCATTTGCTTTTCGCATATCGCTCATAATTTCACTTTTTAACTGTATATCCGTATACTGGCTGCATGGTCATTACTCTGCAGCCGGGTAAACGCAGTTAAGGTTTGCGGGATCCCTGTCGGGTCTTAAAATATGCCTCGTTTCGGGAGAATCGATATTCTCAGCATCTCCTGCTGCGAGAACCAATTATCATTTCTTAAATAACCTAGAATTCAAGAGTATTGTGATAGCCCTGCGAATGCCACCCTCACGAATTCCAGAGTAAAAAACAAACCTTTTTTATAGGGCCCTGCGAAGCTTCGAGATTCGATTCGATTTCGAATCTTAAGTTGGTATTCGGTTCGCTTCGAAATCGGCGGCCCGATTAGTTTCCTTTCGAATCTTCTTCACGTGAATATAGCTTGGTATCAGTCCTCTTCGTCGTCTTACAAAACAAAAAGTTCAGATAGAAATTGTACATAAATAATGTAGAAATAAAAGAATGAGTGTAACTTCCCCTACATAAAGATAAATAACTAAACTCATGCCACCAACCATTCTAATTTCCAGTATCAAATAGTCCCTACAACTGTAACATGCACATGTGAAGTTTAGAAGCATTGTCGACCGTGAACTATAATCTTTACATGGTAATATTTCAACTACATCATCAGGGCATGCCTTCGACGAAGGCATGCCTTGATGATGTAGTTGGATTATTTTAGCAGTCGGGACTTGAACCACCACAATCAGAACAAATCGGGTTTCTAGCACCCCCCAACCCCAATCCGTCATCTCCAAGGTGCATCTGATTCGATTCGAGGTTCAATTCAATTTCGAATAACAGACGTGATTCAATTTGAGATTCGATTTACTAGAGCATAACCCTTAGGAGCCTATCTCCAGGTTTAGGAAATTTCTCGTCTTACAAGTATAAATAGAATACACGCTCCCACATGCAGAGACTGTGGGGCTTGCTGATGAAAGTTACAGTGCATTTGCAGTGGTTTCTAGTGGGGTCTGTATAGGCATCAAAGATCTCACTAGAACTAGAACCACTGATAAATCATCGTGTTACCTTATTATGACAAAGCCAAAAGTTAAGGAGAATTCCAGGCCTTTACGGACACTTTCAGAATCTGTGACAAGAATCAAATATAAATTTTGCGAGAATTTAAGTTCATTCTTATTGTTTTCGATGCGAGAATCATTTACGAGAATCAGCTCCGATTCTCGCATGAAATTTAAGCCCTGTCTGTTTCAACGAACCCTCTGACAACCAGTGCCTTCCGTTTTTTAATAATGTAGAGTGCTAGCGGCTTTCTACATGTTCGCTGGAAGTCTTTGGTACCGCCGGATGTTGTCAAAATAAATACATTTGCACGAAATACTTGGGCATGTTTCGCTTTGAGGTATTTTCTATTGATGGCTATCTGCGATACCTAATATATAGAGGTTGCTACCTGGTTAGTTTCATATCGTCCAAGATATCAGTCCGAGGTAACTTATTATCAGCCTGAGACTGAAGGTAGAAGGCTGATGTGAAGTTACCGAAGCGAGAGGCTGATATCTGAAATTGTACGAAACAGTATGTATGTTTTTGTGATCTGCTGAAATGGAGGCGGAAACGGGGATTGGGGTAGGGGTATGGTCTGCCCCACCACCACTGAAGAAAATATTGTTTGTCCTCCATCCCCATTTGAGGAATAAGCAATTATTCGTGGACGGTTTTAACTCTTAGAAGACTGGGAATCAGAATGAATTTATTGAAGATGACATACCGCGAAAAACTTACAGTAAAGCAGGTGCTTCTGGTCAAGTGTCATCTGCCTATTCAGGCAGACGACACTTGACTAGATGCACCTGCTCAGTGTTTAATTCTCCCCCAGCTCTACGATAGCCGTACCGTCACAACCAGATTACATGTCGTATTACCTCACAGGCAAGAAAACTCGACTCCCGGCTTCTAAGAGTTAATCAACGTTCATTTATTATTACTATTATATTCAAATATTTGCCAAACAAACAGAAGAGGTTTCTTGCTCAATGCAATTGGTACGGGCTCGTTGCAATAAGGGGATCATAAACTTACCAGAAAATATTAGTGCCCCCACCCCTCCCGCCCCACACACACACACACTCACTCACTCATATATTTTCATTTAGTGATCTGCTGACAGTCGTAAATATTCCCAAATAATTTTATCTGGTTAATGCTCAGTTTTATTTTCCAGTGCAGTTCTTTATCGCAAAGTACAACATAGTTGAAACGCTTTGCCCACGCATCTTTAATCTGGTTTGCTCTCAGCCTTCTTCCGGTCACCGTGACACCAACTCTACAGGCGGACATAATATTCCATAAATATCTCGGAAATTAATTTGTCTAAAAATCCCCAAGACGTTATGTGGCGGAAAAACACAAAAAGCTTTAGTACGTAGACGCCAAGGTTTTTAGGTAAGTAAGGTAGGGTGCAACTTTTCAATGAAATGAATTCCCTCCCCCGAGGAATGTGTTATTTAACAAACTAATTATCTCTTCCGGATCTTTTGTTAATTGAACGATCGCTTGAAGAGACAGTTCAAAACTTTAAAAAGTCTTCGATTATGTCAAAGCAATTGCTTTATATCGTGCGATCCCCAACGATTAAATTCACCTTTTAACGGTCCCCAATTAACATAACGCCATGAGTTTCGAAGAAACCCATCATATGTATTACGAAAGCGCCTGTTGATGCATACTCTTCTTTGAACAAACTCTTTAAAAAATGATAGTTAACCCTTTACCCAACATAACGACCAAAACCGGCTAGCGCTATTCTAAAAAATCGCCAATTAATTTTCATTATTTTTTTCATTTTTTGTCTCAAAAACACAAGTTATGACTCCTCGTTACAACGAGCTCGTCGAGCTCGTTCCAATCAGGGGTCATAACCTATGTTTTTGAGATAAAAAATGAAAAAAATTAGTTATTCAAGAATTGTTTTTGTAAGTGTCGTCTGCTTTTCGTGTTAGGTAAAGGGTTAATTGATTCACTTAGTCCCGAAAGATGTAATCCATTGTTTAATTTCTTTAATTATCGCGTGATACATTGCGTCAAATTGCGCGATAATACGATTCTAATAATAGGATTCTATAATAGGGGGGGGGGGGGGGGGGACCTAGCTAGTTTAGAGGGGGAGTGGAAGGACAAAGATTATATTTGAAAAGCCATTGTGTGGGGTTTCGGGGGCTTCCCTAGTCCTAACTAGGACCGTCAAGCCGTTGCCCCCTCATTCCACTTCCCTGAAGAGAAGCTGGACGAGGGGCAACGACCAGAGTTTGGACTGCCCCCCCCCCCCCCCCCCCGTCCAATTCCCGAGAAAATTTTGCAAACATTTCTGCTGTAAGAGATAATCTGAGGCATTTGTAGTGTGTTTAGACCATATATTGGAAGCCATTTGGGGGCTCTATGTTGTGCGAGAGTTGCATTAGCCCAGTATTCGGGGGGGGGGGGGGCATTTACGGGGTGGGGACAAGATGCCCGGGCCGCCCTTCGTAACTGCGCCGCTGCCTCGAGAAAGCATTCGCGCCGATTACCTTTGCTGTTTGGTCAAAACTCGATATCTTGAAGGTCATGTATTTGTATCAAGTGTTCTTCTGAGATGTAATGGGAAAATGTGTTCTTTCAACAACGTGAACCAGAAATCCCTTGCTTCGTAAAGCCACATGAAGCTTTAGGCACGTCTGTGTAAGAAGTGCCCCCAAACATGTAATTCGCTGTTTCACCCCCAACTAGTTTTCACATCGCAAAGAAATTTTCGAGAAAGAAGTTTTCAAGAAAGTTATATCCCCTTTGTTCACCAGGCCAACAGTGGGAAATAACACACGCGGCAGTCCGAGCAAAAACCCCTTTTCGTGGGATTTGAATGCTCGAAGATAGTACAGTATTTCCCATTTTTCGACGGGTTAACTGAAAACACTATCAGATTATCACTTAATCTCCACCCTATGTTTTTGAGACAAAAAAGGAAGATTATTCAAGAAATTAATTTCCACGCGCCGTCCTCCTTTTGTGTTATGTAAAGGGTTAATGCCATTATTTGACCCTATAGTTATACTACATCCACCACTGAAAGATTCAAATCGGATGATGCAAACTAAGGTTACGTTTACACTGGTTTATTACCCGATAAAGCTTTAGATGGGACAGTAAAAAGCAAATATGAAAAAAAGTATCGTCTCTCAGATTTTGTTTGTACAGCCAGGCCGCCGTGGACTGGTCACTTTTCCACGGGGTGGGAGGTATTCCCGCGGACGCAATAATGTTGATTGCAAACACTAATTACAGGAATAATCATCAAAAATTTAATTAATGAAGCACCGGGTACAACCCGGTGCTTCATTAATTAACGTTTTGCTTATAATGATTTTTATTACCAGGTAAACGCATGCGTGGACATAACTGCCCACGCGTGGTGTACTGACAGTCAAAGAGGACTGTACTGTATGTGAAAGTGCATTTGAAAAACACACTGTATGCAAAGTTTAACATATAAGAAACAAAGGGAAATGTCTTAAATCTGTAATTAAAAAACTTTAATGCAAACAGATTTCCAGAAGAAACGAGATTGCTAAGATATAAACGAAGTTACCTGAAAGTGATCGGAAATAAACACAACACCGTGACATAATTTCTGAATACAAGCGATTTGTAAGTTTACTTTCGCTGCTGGCCGCATGCATGACCACCACCAACAACAACTGTGCATATTTTAAATAATGCACAGTTACGCTTCCAATAAAATACGCGACGCGTATATCAACAACGGCAATCCGAAATGGGCTGCATGGATGCGTTATAAATAGAAATACGTGCACACAAAGCTCACCTTTGCCCTTGTAAGAAAGCCGATTGCTGAGGATATGGCAAACGACATTGGACGGAATTTTCCGTGAGTGGTCGGCTAATCACATCGGGATGAAAAATACTGCCTGCCTTTTTTTGCGAAAACAATAAATTCTCGCCTTCAAATTAATTTATTCAATCGACACGAAACATACAGGTAATGTTGCGTAACGAAAAGTGTGGTTTTGTCAAATGATCAACTTATCTAAATAAATGATTATTAAAAACTATTTTATATCATCGAGAGGCCCCAGTGGGAACTTCAGGAAATGAAAAAGTGCTTGTTTGCTGTGGTAAACAAGTTCTGTTTTACTGGTAAAATAGGACCCAGCCACCAATGTTTAGGGTGGAAGTCCTAAACGATTAACTGAACTTAACTTTATCTTCATGTTGTGGTCATAATTAGCCATTATGCGGCAGTACGTGACCTTCAACACCAATAAATAAATAAATAAATAAATTAATGAATAAGAGGACGCTATCTAAATTTTCATCTCACTCTACGTAAGTAGTATAGCATGTACCCGACCGTGCCACATTGGGGGAGGGAATGGGGAGACGGAAGTGAAGTCCTACCACGTGACCCAGTGGCGCCATGTTTGGTTGTCATGGTAACCCGCGTGAGCGGCCATCTTGTGACATCATATCCATAGTGATGTGTGGTGTTAGTGCGCATGCGCAGCGAGTGTTGTTAGGGTGATACGTGTTTCTGTCGTCCATTTTGTATACTAGAGGCCGCCATCTTGGTTTCTATGGTAGCACGTGGTTGCTATGTTACCCAAAGGCCTACAACAAGACAGGGGTATGTTCAGAGGGTGTGTTCGATTGAACAGGAGTAGAATTACCCAAATAAACCCGACAGTCCCTCCAAATCACCGAAATTGATTTTATTTACTACGGATTCCCCATTTTATCGGTGTAGCACGTAGTGCTATAGTACCAAGGAGTACCGGGGGTGCGTTTGATTGAATAGGAGTAATTTTCCTGCTTGGAATTTGCCTCATATGGTTTATAATAGTACCGAGGGGGGCCCTGCGGGTATGTTCCTTTGGACTAGAGTAATGTTCTACCAAAATCCTTTTATTAGGATTCCATAATGTTTTTTCTCCAATAAATTGTATAAGAGTAGCACGTAGTGTTATAGAACAAATTCCTTTGGTCATTACCCAGAATCCTCTATTTTTTGATATAGTTTCTATTTTTAGTAACATCCTCTAATAACCCCATCACTATTTTAATAAGCTCGTTAACATTATTTTTTTAATGTGAGGATCAAGATTCCTTTTTGGATCTCCAAACTGACCAATGAAATAACAGAATTATCGACCAATCAGATTAATGTATTCCTATTGTGTTTCTTCCCCATTACTCTCTATACTTATTTTCTAATTTTCCCAACTTTAACCTGTAATCCTATAGGAAACAAACACAAACCCCAATCAAGAATGAAAATATCGATAAAAAAACGCTGCGACGTCATGTCGTTTTCAAACCGGTCCGTTACGTCTAAATAAATTCAGCGACGTTGTGGCGTCGGCTTCATTCCATTTTCATCTCTTGACGGAAAAGGATCATCTCTGTGTACTCAGATTATTCAATTGTTTTTTGTGTGTGCTATTTTTGTGCATTCATCATTCTAAGAATTATGGAGACTTCTGGATTTTCATGCGAGGATTGTGGGAAAATATTCACTAGGAAGGACAATACGGATGGACATAGGAGGACAGCTCATGGACAAGGTAAGAGACATTTGACTGTAACAACTGCTATAAAACATTTACTAGGAAAGAAAAATTAAACAACCATAAAAAACATGCTTAGATTTATATACATATTTGGAGTGTGGACAGGAATTTAAACAAATATTACATTTCAATAGGCATAAAAACACCGCCCATCTCCCTGTTAGCCTTCCCAAGAAACGGAATTCTGAACGACCGGCAACGACCCTGAAAAAAAACCCATTTTCTGGCGAGACTGTGATGATTTACATTTAATGTAAAAAGCTTGAACTCATTCAACATGTAGAAAATATTGTTTCAGCAGAATTCCTTGATGGGTTAACAATACTCTTATACTACATTAGAAGTGTGTCATGTGGATAAATGATCCTCATTTGGGGAGATAATGGGGGAGGCGAAAGGGGTATCATAGTCACGGGACCCAGGGACGCCATATTGTGTTGTTATGGTAGCCCGCGTGAGCGGCCATGTTGTGACGTCACTCCCATAGGGAGTTAGTGCCCCCACCCCTCCCGCCCCACACACACACACACTCACTCACTCATATATTTTCATTTAGTGATCTGCTGACAGTCGTAAATATTCCCAAATAATTTTATCTGGTTAATGCTCAGTTTTATTTTCCAGTGCAGTTCTTTATCGCAAAGTACAACATAGTTGAAACGCTTTGCCCACGCATCTTTAATCTGGTTTGCTCTCAGCCTTCTTCCGGTCACCGTGACACCAACTCTACAGGCGGACATAATATTCCATAAATATCTCGGAAATTAATTTGTCTAAAAATCCCCAAGACGTTATGTGGCGGAAAAACACAAAAAGCTTTAGTACGTAGACGCCAAGGTTTTTAGGTAAGTAAGGTAGGGTGCAACTTTTCAATGAAATGAATTCCCTCCCCCGAGGAATGTGTTATTTAACAAACTAATTATCTCTTCCGGATCTTTTGTTAATTGAACGATCGCTTGAAGAGACAGTTCAAAACTTTAAAAAGTCTTCGATTATGTCAAAGCAATTGCTTTATATCGTGCGATCCCCAACGATTAAATTCACCTTTTAACGGTCCCCAATTAACATAACGCCATGAGTTTCGAAGAAACCCATCATATGTATTACGAAAGCGCCTGTTGATGCATACTCTTCTTTGAACAAACTCTTTAAAAAATGATAGTTAACCCTTTACCCAACATAACGACCAAAACCGGCTAGCGCTATTCTAAAAAATCGCCAATTAATTTTCATTATTTTTTTCATTTTTTGTCTCAAAAACACAAGTTATGACTCCTCGTTACAACGAGCTCGTCGAGCTCGTTCCAATCAGGGGTCATAACCTATGTTTTTGAGATAAAAAATGAAAAAAATTAGTTATTCAAGAATTGTTTTTGTAAGTGTCGTCTGCTTTTCGTGTTAGGTAAAGGGTTAATTGATTCACTTAGTCCCGAAAGATGTAATCCATTGTTTAATTTCTTTAATTATCGCGTGATACATTGCGTCAAATTGCGCGATAATACGATTCTAATAATAGGATTCTATAATAGGGGGGGGGGGGACCTAGCTAGTTTAGAGGGGGAGTGGAAGGACAAAGATTATATTTGAAAAGCCATTGTGTGGGGTTTCGGGGGCTTCCCTAGTCCTAACTAGGACCGTCAAGCCGTTGCCCCCTCATTCCACTTCCCTGAAGAGAAGCTGGACGAGGGGCAACGACCAGAGTTTGGACTGCCCCCCCCCCCCCGTCCAATTCCCGAGAAAATTTTGCAAACATTTCTGCTGTAAGAGATAATCTGAGGCATTTGTAGTGTGTTTAGACCATATATTGGAAGCCATTTGGGGGCTCTATGTTGTGCGAGAGTTGCATTAGCCCAGTATTCGGGGGGGGGGGGCATTTACGGGGTGGGGACAAGATGCCCGGGCCGCCCTTCGTAACTGCGCCGCTGCCTCGAGAAAGCATTCGCGCCGATTACCTTTGCTGTTTGGTCAAAACTCGATATCTTGAAGGTCATGTATTTGTATCAAGTGTTCTTCTGAGATGTAATGGGAAAATGTGTTCTTTCAACAACGTGAACCAGAAATCCCTTGCTTCGTAAAGCCACATGAAGCTTTAGGCACGTCTGTGTAAGAAGTGCCCCCAAACATGTAATTCGCTGTTTCACCCCCAACTAGTTTTCACATCGCAAAGAAATTTTCGAGAAAGAAGTTTTCAAGAAAGTTATATCCCCTTTGTTCACCAGGCCAACAGTGGGAAATAACACACGCGGCAGTCCGAGCAAAAACCCCTTTTCGTGGGATTTGAATGCTCGAAGATAGTACAGTATTTCCCATTTTTCGACGGGTTAACTGAAAACACTATCAGATTATCACTTAATCTCCACCCTATGTTTTTGAGACAAAAAAGGAAGATTATTCAAGAAATTAATTTCCACGCGCCGTCCTCCTTTTGTGTTATGTAAAGGGTTAATGCCATTATTTGACCCTATAGTTATACTACATCCACCACTGAAAGATTCAAATCGGATGATGCAAACTAAGGTTACGTTTACACTGGTTTATTACCCGATAAAGCTTTAGATGGGACAGTAAAAAGCAAATATGAAAAAAAGTATCGTCTCTCAGATTTTGTTTGTACAGCCAGGCCGCCGTGGACTGGTCACTTTTCCACGGGGTGGGAGGTATTCCCGCGGACGCAATAATGTTGATTGCAAACACTAATTACAGGAATAATCATCAAAAATTTAATTAATGAAGCACCGGGTACAACCCGGTGCTTCATTAATTAACGTTTTGCTTATAATGATTTTTATTACCAGGTAAACGCATGCGTGGACATAACTGCCCACGCGTGGTGTACTGACAGTCAAAGAGGACTGTACTGTATGTGAAAGTGCATTTGAAAAACACACTGTATGCAAAGTTTAACATATAAGAAACAAAGGGAAATGTCTTAAATCTGTAATTAAAAAACTTTAATGCAAACAGATTTCCAGAAGAAACGAGATTGCTAAGATATAAACGAAGTTACCTGAAAGTGATCGGAAATAAACACAACACCGTGACATAATTTCTGAATACAAGCGATTTGTAAGTTTACTTTCGCTGCTGGCCGCATGCATGACCACCACCAACAACAACTGTGCATATTTTAAATAATGCACAGTTACGCTTCCAATAAAATACGCGACGCGTATATCAACAACGGCAATCCGAAATGGGCTGCATGGATGCGTTATAAATAGAAATACGTGCACACAAAGCTCACCTTTGCCCTTGTAAGAAAGCCGATTGCTGAGGATATGGCAAACGACATTGGACGGAATTTTCCGTGAGTGGTCGGCTAATCACATCGGGATGAAAAATACTGCCTGCCTTTTTTTGCGAAAACAATAAATTCTCGCCTTCAAATTAATTTATTCAATCGACACGAAACATACAGGTAATGTTGCGTAACGAAAAGTGTGGTTTTGTCAAATGATCAACTTATCTAAATAAATGATTATTAAAAACTATTTTATATCATCGAGAGGCCCCAGTGGGAACTTCAGGAAATGAAAAAGTGCTTGTTTGCTGTGGTAAACAAGTTCTGTTTTACTGGTAAAATAGGACCCAGCCACCAATGTTTAGGGTGGAAGTCCTAAACGATTAACTGAACTTAACTTTATCTTCATGTTGTGGTCATAATTAGCCATTATGCGGCAGTACGTGACCTTCAACACCAATAAATAAATAAATAAATAAATTAATGAATAAGAGGACGCTATCTAAATTTTCATCTCACTCTACGTAAGTAGTATAGCATGTACCCGACCGTGCCACATTGGGGGAGGGAATGGGGAGACGGAAGTGAAGTCCTACCACGTGACCCAGTGGCGCCATGTTTGGTTGTCATGGTAACCCGCGTGAGCGGCCATCTTGTGACATCATATCCATAGTGATGTGTGGTGTTAGTGCGCATGCGCAGCGAGTGTTGTTAGGGTGATACGTGTTTCTGTCGTCCATTTTGTATACTAGAGGCCGCCATCTTGGTTTCTATGGTAGCACGTGGTTGCTATGTTACCCAAAGGCCTACAACAAGACAGGGGTATGTTCAGAGGGTGTGTTCGATTGAACAGGAGTAGAATTACCCAAATAAACCCGACAGTCCCTCCAAATCACCGAAATTGATTTTATTTACTACGGATTCCCCATTTTATCGGTGTAGCACGTAGTGCTATAGTACCAAGGAGTACCGGGGGTGCGTTTGATTGAATAGGAGTAATTTTCCTGCTTGGAATTTGCCTCATATGGTTTATAATAGTACCGAGGGGGGCCCTGCGGGTATGTTCCTTTGGACTAGAGTAATGTTCTACCAAAATCCTTTTATTAGGATTCCATAATGTTTTTTCTCCAATAAATTGTATAAGAGTAGCACGTAGTGTTATAGAACAAATTCCTTTGGTCATTACCCAGAATCCTCTATTTTTTGATATAGTTTCTATTTTTAGTAACATCCTCTAATAACCCCATCACTATTTTAATAAGCTCGTTAACATTATTTTTTTAATGTGAGGATCAAGATTCCTTTTTGGATCTCCAAACTGACCAATGAAATAACAGAATTATCGACCAATCAGATTAATGTATTCCTATTGTGTTTCTTCCCCATTACTCTCTATACTTATTTTCTAATTTTCCCAACTTTAACCTGTAATCCTATAGGAAACAAACACAAACCCCAATCAAGAATGAAAATATCGATAAAAAAACGCTGCGACGTCATGTCGTTTTCAAACCGGTCCGTTACGTCTAAATAAATTCAGCGACGTTGTGGCGTCGGCTTCATTCCATTTTCATCTCTTGACGGAAAAGGATCATCTCTGTGTACTCAGATTATTCAATTGTTTTTTGTGTGTGCTATTTTTGTGCATTCATCATTCTAAGAATTATGGAGACTTCTGGATTTTCATGCGAGGATTGTGGGAAAATATTCACTAGGAAGGACAATACGGATGGACATAGGAGGACAGCTCATGGACAAGGTAAGAGACATTTGACTGTAACAACTGCTATAAAACATTTACTAGGAAAGAAAAATTAAACAACCATAAAAAACATGCTTAGATTTATATACATATTTGGAGTGTGGACAGGAATTTAAACAAATATTACATTTCAATAGGCATAAAAACACCGCCCATCTCCCTGTTAGCCTTCCCAAGAAACGGAATTCTGAACGACCGGCAACGACCCTGAAAAAAAAACCATTTTCTGGCGAGACTGTGATGATTTACATTTAATGTAAAAAGCTTGAACTCATTCAACATGTAGAAAATATTGTTTCAGCAGAATTCCTTGATGGGTTAACAATACTCTTATACTACATTAGAAGTGTGTCATGTGGATAAATGATCCTCATTTGGGGAGATAATGGGGGAGGCGAAAGGGGTATCATAGTCACGGGACCCAGGGACGCCATATTGTGTTGTTATGGTAGCCCGCGTGAGCGGCCATGTTGTGACGTCACTCCCATAGGGACGTAACTAACTATCACTGGGTTGTGATTTGCCACATAGAAAGTTAAAAACAATGTCTCACCCAGAAGTAATTGAATTAGCACTTCTTTAGCAACCAATGAGATCGATGTTCCTTTACACCGGGTAAAAGTTAACTAAAAATCGTATAATGTCAGCAATAAGATAACCCCCCCCCCCCCCCCCCCCCCCCCCCCCCCCCCCCGTAAAGGTAGACGCGTAAAGCGGGAGAGGGGGTATGGGAGACCTTTATTGATCCGTCAGGGTCGTATTAAATACTATGATTGAAGACGACACGTTCTTAAATATCATACTTCAGCACCTGTCAGTTACCTTGACAATTTATTCTGTTATCATAGAACCTGACAACTTATGCCTGGGGAAAAAAGTCTCTTACAAGCACAACATTATCATAAATAATTGGCCAACTTTGAATTTATATAAAGTCACAAATGCAGAAAGTGACATTAAACACCAGAAAATGCGCACATCACATAAAAATACCTTTCCTAGCCGTTTTGAACCCACGGAATGTTGTTTTACCTGCAAAACGCCTTCAAACGTACGACAAAATGATTAAAAATCGTTAAAATGTACCCAAACTATGATTTGAGCCACCCCAAAAGTTTTTCAAATTTTGTTGAAAAATTGTTGGTTTTCATGGATGTTTATTACACTACTGGTTAAGTTTTTTACACTTCTGGTTATTACACTACTGGCTGATTTGTATTACACTACTGGTTGATTATTACACTATTGGTTAACTTTTATTACACTACTGGTTAATATAACACTAGTGTCTGATTTTTACACTACTGGTTGTTACATAAAGAAGATTATTGTCAGATGCTCAAGATTTCTTCGTAGGGCGTGGTTAGCGTATTGATCAAAATTTAGATCGCTCCAGGAGTTCCGCAGCCTGCAATGTATTATATTGACCACCCCATCGCAGATGTAAAAGTACTTGGGTGGTCTACATTCGCCTCTATTAAAATATTTGACAAAATTATCCAGTGAGGTCGACTGTCTAACTTCCATGGGTAGTGCTTCCATTCCGAGATAACGAGGATATAAATGAGCGCTTAACCCTTTGCACGATAGTGGTATCTTCCATATCAGCTCAATGGCAGCAACGGGAAGAGTCTATATTCATTATTTTTGGGGTAGACCAATTAATATTTTCAACGTGCAGACTTGGGGCTGCACGTTGAAAATATTGATTGGTCTACATCACATCTTCACTCAAAAGTCAACGTACTTAATGAAATTATGAAGTATCATGTTACAGGGCGGGGGAAAACGGCCTCTGGGGTTCAAAGGGTTTAGTACTTCCTTATGGGTAAGTGGCAACTGGAAGTTAGAGCGGGACCGAGTGCCATACGGAGAAATATCCTCAAACGTTCTAGGTAACAAGTCAGTGAGATACCTGGGGGAGGGGGGGGGGGGGGGCTGGATGTTCACAATTTAAAAAAAACGTAATCATTTTTATTGTAGATGGTGTCTCTGTCTAAGGGTTTCCCAACCAAGTTCTACAAGTGGAACATATACAGGAGTAGATCTCGTGAGACCGGATATTCTAGCTGCATCCACGTAGATTCTATCCAGTTTGGAAAGTAAGTAATTCTGAGCGCCGCCCCATGTTGCGTCAGCATATTCTAAGATATGGAGAATGAATGACTTGTACAAATTTTCCAGGCTTTTTCTACCAAGGACATACTTAAGTTTCCCAAGTTGAGAAAGTCTGGAGTTAGCCTTTCTACACACTCTTTTAATTTGGGTATGCTGGTTTAAGTCTCCCTGTAAGGACAAATCGAGATGGGTGTGACATTGTGAGTTCAAGTGGTGTCTCACCGAATATTACAACATTACTTAGGTTAATATTTTTCGTAGTGATTAAAACGATTTCGGTTTTTGAATGGTTAAATGTGACTAGCCATGTATTTGACCATTCGGAGACGACCCCAATATTTTCGTTAGTGGAGCGAAGGAATCAAGTTGATACCTGAAAATCTACTTTGAACGAAGTTCAAATAGTTTTAGTTGGGAAGTCAGTCCAGTTTTGAGTAACTATTCATCACGTTAATTTAACTGTCGCACTGCAGCCGTTTGATGCAGGTCAAATTTGATACAATTTGCGGGAGAGAGTGTCCACTCAGCGCTATCCAATAAATTTTAGTAAATCTATTTTCCCCAAATTGGTCATTACCAGTTAAAGCTATATGCTTCAAATCTTTGTTGGTAAGCAAACAAGACCAGATCTGTGCATGGAAGTCTGCCTTGGATGAAACGTTCGATACAGTTATCTCCCTTGAAATTATAAGACGAGGAATGTCCAATTAAGAAGGTTGTAGTTGTTAAGGAAACACCCATGACATTAGTAAGAAATAAAGCAAAATTTCCATTTGTGACATTTAATAAACGAAAACAACAGACAGCTTTCTTTTGGTGGTGGTGGTGGGGCGGGGACACCTCTTGAAGCCGTCAGTGATGGACGTTCTTTAATAAACGCGACATCCTTAGTTTCGAACAACGCCATCATACGTCTCGCGAAACTGTTTTCCCTGATGCTCTCCAGCCAGTGAAATAAAGAATTTCTTTGTATCACGTGATACAATGTTTACAGATATGTACACAATATATTTCATTGTTTTACATCCTCAATACATCCAGGCATAAGCAACTTCGAGCGTCATTCTTTTCCTAATAGTGTTCCTTCATTTCCAGTATCTTGATAATGCCAGATATCCTTGGTTTCATGAGGTTCTCTGCATACAGTACGGCCGCCGTGGACTGACTACTTTCCACGGGCGGGCAATATTTCCACGCCAAATGCATACGTGGATACCACCGCCCACGCGTGAATTATGACCACTCCACGGCGACTGTACTGTATGCAGAGAACCTCGTGAAACCAAGGATATCTGGCATTATCAAGATACTCGTTGTGGGAAAACGAACATGGCTGACAATTTTGTTAATTGGAAGAGATTTACAGGGAAGTTAGCTCCCTCAATTTCCGAACTCAGTCAGTAAATTTAACACTAAGGGTATGGGGATTTCAAATAAAAAATGAAATTTAGAAATGTTTCTGTCTTTGTACAGTACGTGGAGAGTGGATTGTAACTAAATCACCCGTGGAGTGGAGTAATCACCCAAAGTATAACTTTCAAATTCTGTGCATATGGACGAAAAACACAAGCAATGTTTCAGCCAATGGACCTCCGGGTTTTAACCCGGAGGTCCATTGGCTGAAACTTTGCTTTGGTTGTTATGCTTTTCAACAAATTTGCCATTATTTCCCGGGTGGAATCTCCACTCTGCTGGTGATTTAATGATATACACTCTCCACGTACTGTATCATTGATGTGTGCATCATTTCACAAACTCCAGGCATTTTCCAGTAGAGTAGTACAAGAACACTGACGCTAGCGTTTTTCACAATTTTTTCCGTGTCAGTTTGAACGTTTGAATAGTATTCTTTGTAGAAACGCATTTAAAAATAAGAAAACGGCGTTTTCACCGTCGTTTGATGTTCTGTAACCTTTTCTCTGTTAACAGTGTGCGCATCGTCACAGAATTTTATACCATGCTCGCCAATTTTACTACCTGTGAAAAGCCTGTATGTTAAATTGTTTAGCCTTTAACCCCACTACTGGTGTAAAGCGTCTACTGTGGTTTAAAAGTGTTTACACCCACAGTACGTGGAGAGTGAATTGTAACAAAATTACCCGTAGAGTGGAGCTATCACCCAAAGTATCACTTTCAAATTCTGCACATACGGACAAAAAAAACATAAGCAATGTTACAGCCAATGGACCTCCGGGTTTAACCCTTTACCCAACGCAGACGATATCAAAATTTATTATTTTAAATATCATTTTTTCAAATTTTTCAGAAAATTTCAACAAAACCATATCATGTGACCCCTCGTTGGAACGAGCTCGACGAGCTCGTTCCAACGAGGGGTCACATGATATGGTTTTGTTGAAATTTTTTGAAAAATAATATTTTTTCAACTGTTGAATTTGCATATTACGCGGGCGGATGCGGGCGATTCGTTGGGTAAAGGGTTAACCCGGAGGTCCATTGGCTGGAACTTTGCTTGTGCTTGTTATGATATGAAACAAATCTGCAATTTTTGCTTGGGTGGAATCGCCACTGCGCGGGTGATAGTGAAAATACACTCTCCGCGTACTGTATAGTCGGAAGTTCATCCAACTTGACCTTTGACATGACACAATTTGGCAACTTCGAAACATTCACACTTCGCGATATTTCATTCAAACAAACGACGTTTTGCGGTATTATCTACTACGTGCAACGACTTATTAAGTTTAAAATACTACAATTAAATATTTAAAATAAAGTTTAAAAATTGTTAATAATAATTTGAAAGGAAAAGCATGGTAAATTCAATCAACTTTGACGATGTGTCTAGCTGTCACTCAATTACTCACGTACAGCCGGTAGTACTGCCTACCGGTGCAGACGTAAACAAAACAAACCCGTGTGTTTACGATAGAAAGTGTCGTTTTTTATCCATTTTAAGTGACAAAGTCGATTGTTTATTAAGAGCATGGTATAAATAAAACAAATAGGTACTGGGGTCGGTAATCAGATTTGAACCACTCGTAAAATAAGGGGTTTAGCCTTATCCTACTCGTGGTTTAAATCTGATTACCGGTCCTAGTACCTATATATTCTATGTTGTCACCATTCTATGATGTTCTGTACCCTTTTCTCTGTTAATTTTATCAACAGTATGCGTATCGTGACAGACTTATAGACACTGTCCTTTGCAATAATATAAAGTCTAGGAGGTGCTAATATTTTTCCTGGGAAGAATAAAAACTTGCAAATTACTGTAAAAATATATTCCCTAAACAAGGAGCCAAAGTGGGACGATTAGTTTTGAGAGGTGCGACACTGCTAGATATTATTATTCTGTGAAATAATTGCTTTTAATTCGCTTGCCATAAAAAGCTAAAGTTCCCTTTGTAACAATTAATCAACGAAAACAACAGACATGTCAGGGAGCTTCTGTTGTTTTCGATCATTAAAAGTAACGAAAGGAAACATGGCCTTATTTTCCACTCATGTCACAGGTGTTTTTGTCAAAAATTACTTTGTTCTAAATTGGACATAATAATTTCAAGGGAGATAATAACATTGTGGAAAGTCGATTTTCTTGACGATATGTATCATGGATGGAGAAGCAACAGAACAGAAATTCTTGAATGCCTAAAACTTTAAATTTTTAGCCTCTAAAACATAATTATGGACCTCAGTGGGAACGATCTCGTTAAGCCCTTTCTACGGAGATGTCACAAGACAGGTCTGCCACTCGATTTTGAGAACAAGGTAGAGAATCCATTATCGGAAGGTCATTCAATAGTTTTGCTCGCCCACCGTTTCCCAATCTTTGACGCGTGCGCTCAAAGTTTCCATTTTCAAAATTTAAATTTTTTTAAAGATAAAGTCACATTATCCTGAAGATGACAACGTATTTAAAATGAGGCTGTAGTATAGAAATATTACGAAGTCGTTCTTCAGCACTGGCTGGGTTCCTGGGTGCCTATTTCGTAAACACCTGCCAGTGGAATTTCCACCAAGACAATAACTTCCACATCTTATGAAAAATTACAAAGTTCAAATTAACCCCCCGAAAGCTGATGTCAGAGACTGAAATTTGAATCAGCATTTATTTTCATTTTGCGACTAGGAATCTGACAAGTTCAGTCTTGTGTGACAGAGCTCAGTGAGCTCTATCGTCCAAGGCTGAATTGGTTAACTTACTAGTTGCATTGTGGAAAACATTTGCTGCTTAACACTTTACCCAACGTAACGGCTAAAACCGGCCAGCGCTATTCACAAAAATCATCATTCAATTTGCATTATTTTTTCAATTTTGTCTCAAAACCATAGCGTATGACCCCTCATTGGAACGAGTTCGTTGAGCTCGTTCCAATGAGTGGTCATAAGCTATGGTTTTAACGCAAAAAGTAGAAAAGATTAGTTATTCAAGAATTTAATTTGCAAGTGTCGTCTGCTTTTCGTGTTAGGTAAAGGTTTAACATTTCAATATTTCATCTTCAGTGTTCAGATGGTTAATGATACGCCGAATCTAACCCATGTGCTGGAATTTTGATCTTGCTTTTGGGGGATTTTTTATGCCAGAAATCACCCCATTTTCTGAACGGGAACATTCAGAACAGGTCTTTTCACCCTTCATAGGAACGAGCTCGTTCAGCTCGTTCCAGCGATGGTCTATAAGCTGTTGCTCAGAAGAAAAGAAATGCTGGGCTTTCGTACAGGAAATATTTGTTCTGGGATTTGCTGCTCGTGTTAGGGAAATGCTTAAAAGGTTGAAGGCAACAACTGCTCCATATCAAAGAGAGATTTTGCTCTATCTCTTTCAAATGTCACTCATTTTTTTCCTTCTTTTCGACTTGGAAACTCCGAACGTCATATTATCGAATTATACCTCATGTAAATTCACACTGAATGACAGTGTACTGTTGTTATCGCCAACCACAATTAGAAGAAAGTTTCCCATGGGATACAACAGAAGCTCAAAGTCAATAGGAAGTGTATTTGCGGCATCTCTTCTTATCTTTATTTTGTGCTGGAACTTTCATTAAAACCTGTACCAGGGGAATTCATTGAAGAAATTGTAAAAAAAATTCATTCAGAGATCTTTTCTTCAACAGTTACAGAAATATCACACTAGTAGGTACGTTCCATCAGCCTCAGACTCATCTTACTCCAACACACGCATTCCACTGATTACAGTCCATATCGAACGCCAGTTTCGTTTGGGTAATTTACCTATCGCAGCTTTCTGTGGATTTTGTAATGAGGTGTGAGAAATGTGAGGCGGCTGGTAGCCTAGAAACGGCTAACTAATTATTAGATATAATTTTCTTTCCCAGAATTGCCCATTATCAAACTTGGCTCATATGGCTTCAAAGTCGGCTGATATGACACCGATCTCGGCCGATATGAAACCTACTTGGATTTTTCTCCACAGATGCGTTATTAGGCGAAACCAATTTGTTTGCATCGAAATGCTCAGAGTTATTTTTGTCGAACGCACTCAGGAAAATTGGCGTTATCAGGTATGGTGGAGTTGTTTGAAGCAGAGTTTTGTATAATGAGGAATTAATGATGGCAATAACTGATGATTAGGTGGATATATACAGATTATCATGATAATGTGCATGCCCTGTGACTTGTATCAGATTCGAGCTGGTGTCCAGAATGGGATCTCAACGAGCCGGCTTTGCCGGCGAGTTGTGATCCCATTCTGGACACCACCGAGAATATGATGCAAACCACAGGACATGCACATTATCATGATAATTCATTTATCTAACAATTCTGTCACATGAACAGATTAAATTTTGAATTATTAATACAGTTTTGGGACATAATGTTGGGCGAGAAAAAGTTTTAAAAAGCCCATATTTTATGGAACAATATTGTTGTGCACTTTAACAAACAATGAGTAACGCGGTCACAGCAAAGTTTCAAAGTAGCGTTGTATAATTATTCACTCTCAATATAACTTCCTATGATACGCTTGAATTTACAAGTGCGTAATATTTAATTGTGCAGTTTCTATTTATTGTGGAGGGGGGGGGGGGGTGGGGTCATTGGCTATTTATTAATAGTTCTATTGCTAATTGTAAGGAATTTTGTTTTGTTTTGTAAGCGATCAGCTAAGTTGATCACTGAAACGCACATATAATGTATTCATGCGCCTGTTATGATAGCCCGTTGCGTTCCCGGAAACGAGTCGTCTTTTTGATAGGGAATCTGAATGAGTCGTCTATATGATACGGAATCGGAACATATTATGTGATACGTGCCGTTTCTCGTGGTTTTCAAGCCCAAATCTATATGATTATTAGATAAAGAGAAGAAAGAAGATAGTTGTCCAAAAAAGTCATCGCAAACTAAAATTTAGAGTCGTGAGCGAAGATTCGGCGGAATGGGAGAAAAAGGTAGTTCAGCTACCGGAACGTCGCGACTTCCCCAGTGGGGAAGCCCATCCTTTCTCACAGCTGGACTAGGAGTAGGAGAAGAGGAAACCCAAGACTTTGTGAAAAGAGTAAGAAACAATAAAACTGTCAGAAAACTGCAACAGATAAATAATGTTTGTAATTACTTGTTTGAGTTTATTAAAGGTTATTACTTGATTAGTTTCATAACGTTCGGGATATCAGTCCACGCAAATTTCACATGAGCTTTCGACTTTCGGCTTTAAGCTGATATGAAGTTACATCGGGCTAATATCTCAGTATCGGCCCTAGATAACTTCATATTAGCCCTGGGTAACTTCACGTCAGCCTCCGACCTTCGGAGGCTGATATGAAGTTACATCGGGCTGATATCTCGGCCGGTGTGAAACTAACGAAGTGGTGCCCCCTTCCACTAGACAGACCAGTCGATTTAGATTTATTGGAGTAAACTATCTGTCAAGTGACTTAATACTTAGTCGGATCCAGGAGAGAGGTGTTAGCATGGGAGAAGGGTAGGTGTAAGTTGGGATTCAGAAAACATATCTTGTAGTTAAAATTACAACACACATAAATAAGATGATGTAGTGCTCTAAAACCTGACCATTTTAAATCTATCTTGATTACAGACTAGATATGGACAAACTTAATAACTCAACCGTCATATTTTTAAATTTTTTTTATTATTCCTGTAATTAGAGTTACAATTCAATATAATTGAGTCCGTGGAAATACTGCCCACCCCTGTGTAAAGTGACCAGTCCATAGCGGCCTTACTGTATGTTTCAACTTCACAGATATCACACTGTGTTGAAATCGGAAACAGAGAAAACCAATCATTAATTTTAACCATTTGAAGCCTGATGGGATTTTGAGGATATGGAATGAGTGTTTTTCTCATACATGTATAATATTTATGAAACGAGTCTAAGAATTTTCCGTTTTTGCGAGCCTCTGGCGATCCCAAACGGAAAATTCGGACGAGTTTCATAAATATTATATGAGAAAAACACTCATTTCATATTCTGTTTATCATATGACACACACACACACAAATTACCACTTAGTATGACCTTTTAACCCATCACCTAACTTAAGTTGCAGACGGCACTTGGAAAAAACATCCTCGTATAACTAAAAATTTTCATTTTTTGCTTCCAAAACATAGGTTATGACCTCTCATTGGAACGAGCTCGTCGAGCTCGTTCCAATGAGGGGTCATAACCTATGTTTTGGAAGCAAAAAGTGAAAATATAAAAACAATGAATGGCGTTTTTCTTGTAGTTAAAAGATTAATATAATATAACCCACCTTAAATAGGACAGATAACGTAAATTCTCCCTACTGAAATTATGCAAATATGTCCCAGTTGTATTTTGTTTAGCCAATCAAATTGTCCAGTTTTGAAATTGACCAATGAAAGCTCCCAACTCTAATTATGCAAATTATGAAAATGTGGGCCAGTTGTATTTTGTTCAGCCAATCAAATTGTCTAGTTTTAAAATTGACCAATGAAATTGACCGAAGGCTTTATTTATCACTGATTAATATAAAAACAAAATATTAAATGTTTTAAAGTGGTCAAAACGGACGAGTCATATGATAAATTCCCATACAAGTTCAGAGCCATCTTCTGGTAGGATCTATATTCGTTAACTGGGGGAAGACCAATCAATAGTTTCAACTTGCAGCTCTAAGGCTGCACATTGAAAATCTTGTTCGACGTACCACACAAATTTACTGAGCAAATGTCTACTTTATGAATTCAGATCGTAAAAAGATCGTAGACAGGAAAAAAGGCCTTTCGGATTCAAAGGGTTAACTTTGTTTGCATAATTCTCTGCGCAACGGCATTTGCACAGGTACGGATATTATCGGGACTCTGAACAAAAAAATAAACCCAATATCTATACCTTATGTTCCATAACGCAGATCTGACGGCCAACTAGATATTTCTGAAAGGTCAACTGTTTTCCATCGAGGACGATCCACCGTGAAGTTAGCTTACTGATATGCAACACTAAGCAATAAATCTTGATACGTTGACTTCCGATTCTCCTTCAAATGCAAATGTACAGAATTCTGACCTGCAAGATTTAATGTACAGATGCGGAAAAAGAAGCCATTACAGATTACATATAATATTGATTAATGTGATTTGAGGCAAACAATTGATGCCACTTCGAAGATGGTAATTAGCACTTTAGCGATGTGTAATATTAATGTACAGAGTGACGGTCCCCTCAAATGATTATGGGACGAATTTTATAATTGTCCGTTGTGCCGAATCTCTGAGAAGGTAAAATGAAAAATTCCGACAAGTTTCATAAATGACATTTAACCCCTAGCACTCTGGTAGTGCAAGAAAATTTTCTCCAATCACTCCGCTTCTCACTTGTTTAACGATGAATTTAACCAATTAGATCTTGTTTGACAGTGCTCACTGAGCTCTGTCAAACAAGGTATATTTGGTTAAATAGTAAACTGCATTATGGGAAATATTTACTGCTGAAAAGTTTGCTATTTTGACATCATAGTGCATAGGGTTAAGAGAATTAAAAACTCGAAGATGTGTTGATCGTTTGATACATATTTTGTGCCAGATATTACAGATATAAGGACAGAAAATGATTAAGTACAGTCGTCGAATGATTTTAGCGCGCCGAAGACGCACGGCGACGATGTGTGTGTGTGTGTGGGGGGGGGGGGGGGGGGGGGGGTAATTTTCAATTTAACGTCATTTTCGACGCTTTTACGTCAGTTTATGTTTATACACCACTCCAATTTTATGACAACCCTTTGACGCTCTGACGTAAATGCTTATCGAGGGCGAAAAACGTCAAAATTAAATTTCACTCCACAAAGTCGAAACCTAAGAAGATTTTAGTAGTCGTGATCACAAATACAGAGTTAACCCTTCGAACCCCTGTGGCCACTTTTCCGGCCAGGGACATGATACGTCATAACGTCATTAAATAGGATAGCTGTTCAGTAAATGTGTGAGGAAGACCAGTCAATATTTTCAACGTGCAGCCCAAGGCTGCACGTTGAAAATACTGATTGGCCTACCCCAGCTAACGAATATGGACTCTTCTAACTGCTGCCATTGAACTGGCATGGCAGATACCACTAGAGTTCAAAGGGTTAAAAACATTTGAAAATCAAGCGTCAGATACCGGACATATGACATAAACAATATTGGGGGTACCAATTTTACATTTTTGTGTTTACATTCTCTTTTCAGCTTTTTTTAAGCCATTGCCTTTCTAAATTTTAAGAATTTATTTATTAATTATTTATTATTAGAGTTTAACGACACCTTCGACAGTCAGGGTCACTCGTGTCGGACTGTTCCGGAGAACCCGGAAAAAAAACACCGAACAACTGCGAGCATCTGTCAGACTCCCCAGCGTACTAACTTCGCTCAAACAGGGTTAGCACTGGTTGAAGACAAGTGCACCATGGACGTTCTGTATGCCTTAGTACACAGCGCCACCGTGCCCCGACGTGAGCAATCTGGATGAAGTGCCTTGCCCAAGGACACAATGCAGTTATCCCTGGTGACGATCGAACCCTGGACCTTTCGGTTTGAAGTCAAATGCCGTACCACTGAGCCGCCGCTCTACCATTTCGGTAGGTCGGAATAGCGAATCTGCAGATCGCTTTTTTGACCAACTGATATTTCTATCCGATTAAATCTAGAAAATACTACAATCTTTCATTTTCTTTGAATCAACGCAAGAAACGTTTCTCGATCGAGCTTGGCCGAATCTCTAATGAAATTACCGATACAATTAGACAGAATTGTTAGAATTGTTTACTAAATCACTATGAATGAAGACTCATCACCACAGATGTAATTTTAGGATCATACAACATAGTTTGACAAATTGTATTAATATCTTGATGGTTTCGGGCAAATTAAATACTTATTAATTGGAATATCTATAACTGGAACACGAAAGAAGATCTATTTTGTGAATAAAGGGAGATAACATAAAATCAACGGTAGTCTGCGCGCAGACTCCTCGAAAAGTGGGTACAGAGCTCACTCATAACAGTGTCTAAAGAATTTTACTTGTGACCTGAGAGCGTCAATCGTGAAATCACTACGATTTGAATCTTTCATGCACAACTATCATCTGTAGCCAGTACTAGCCAGGCCCGGTATTTGACAATAACGCTTGAAATGTCAGACCATCTTAGAGTCTCAAATTCAACTGTAGGGCAAGCTTGTTCAGTTTAAAAGTAGCTTCGAATATAAAGATTTTTGTTTTTGACTGATGTGGGATTGTCCTGAAGTTTCGCTACGCTTGTGACGCAATCGAAAAAGTTAAATGTAATTTTTCAACTTAATCCATGCCCAGCACCTGCGGGTACCTAAAGCACTGCGCGTTCCTTTTGGAAATTGTGGAGTTTTTACCCTTGCGACAGAATAGCAAAACAGTTTTTCGAATTTTAAATGTGTGTTTGTACTTTTTCTGCAATACCCTTTGTCACTTACCAACACTAATGCACTATAACTCATGCTGTACTAGTTTCTGCATCATGTTTTCGTGACTCGGTGCATTATCTGTTTGTGTGACGGTGAGGTATTTCAGAAAGAATTAACCTATTTACCAAACTATTTACTGAAATAAAAATCTCCCATGATCCCTGGCAGATGGATTATGAAAAACAGATTATTTGTCCGTCATGGATGTCACCGAGTCCCATGGCCATGATGAATAATAACATTTTATTGGCTTGTTGGAGAGTTTTTTAACTCCTCTGTAGATGATGATAAATCAAAAGGCTGTGCACTCGAGGAGGGGTGGGGCGTTTGAGAAAGGCTTGTTTTAGGGCTGCACGATATTCAAAACTGAATACCGGTATCGGTATTCAAAAACATTCCGCGGTATACCGGTATATCGAAAACAGCTCAGATATATGAACATAGGTACCACAATCGAGACTTGAGGAACGAATCAGCATGCCTTGATGATGCGGTTCGAAAAACATTTACCCAACACAGGCGATATCAAAATTTATTATTTTAAAAGTGAGATTTTGCCCCTAAACTTCTACAAAACAATATCATGTGACCCCTCATTGGAACGAGCCCAACGAGCTCGTTCCAATGAGGGGTCACATGATAGAGTTTTGTTGAAAGTTTTGAAAATTATTTTTTCAACTGGGTAATTTGTATATTACGTGAGCACATGCAGACGATTCCTTGGGTGAAGGGACAATATTATTCATTTGGGGCAACAGTTAAAAAACTCAGGTCATCTTGAAAATTAAATGTGGGTAAATAAATAATGACGATTAACCTATATTTTTGTAATTACACCGGTATTCAATCGATATTGGTTTGAATACCGGTATATATCGGTTTATCGATAAACCGTGCAGCCCTAGCTTCTTTCAACACAAACTGACAAGGTTTGGTTCTTGGCTATCTCATGTTTGAGAAGTTGATGCGATTTTGGTGTGTAGGAGACTCTTTTTGTGCCAGGTGGCGTTGATGGTTCCGGGTATCAACAATTTGTGAACTCACACAATCTCTGACAGTACATGACCTGTAAGACCCGAAGTGACAGAAAACAGTGTTACATCGTGGTACTGCCTCGGTGGTTCTCGTAATCTTCCGGCATGCCTCGTACCGGTCATTGCGGGTGGCTAAAAATGCTTGAGTTTTAAAACTAAAATTCCCGGCCCTATCACATAGTCACAAACGGGTATTTGAGGATACCTATAGCCTAGTATTGTATTATTTGAGGATACCTATCTAGGATACCTTCTGGAGAATCCCTTTTTGTCATATGTGCTTATGTGAAAAAACACAATGTGACACAATGTGCCCTAGCACATAAGCACATGCTTTATGTGCCGGTATGTGCTTATGTGAAGAGGTACAATGTGACACAATGTGCCCTATCACATAGGCACATACGACCAAAATGGGATTCCATAGCTTCAGGTGTTTTCCAAAAGGGATTCTTTAAAAGGGATTCCATAAAATGGAATTACTATCCGACTCGGTAAAATGGGATTCCGTGTTTTATCATCGACACTCGAGGGTATTCCCTTTCCCTATTTGAAGAATTCAGTTCAATGGGTTGTAGTTCATTAAGTTTAAAATTTATTCAGTTAAATGTTGTTCAGTTCAAAGGGTGTTTATTTATATTAGATATAAAAAGTTTATTCAAAAAGTTCAAGGGTGTTAACATTGGGATATATTTAGGGGTTATAGTTCATTCAAACAGTTCAAGAGGGTTAATTATATATACCTTCATTAGGGTTGTAGTTCATTTCAAACAGTTCAAGGGGGTAACATTGGGTTATATTTAGGGGTTGTAGTTCAATCAGTTCAGTTCGATCTTCGTTCACTTTGTTCTGTTCACTTCGATCTTGGCTGTGTTGGATCTTTGTTCATTTTTTATGGTCAATTCGCTTCGAGTTTGCTTATATTCGATCAGATCAGTTCGATTTTCTTCAATTTGTTCTGTTCACTTCGATCTTGGTTGTGTTGGATCTTCGTTCTGTGCCTTTATTGTTTTGTAGTGGTTGGTTGTCTCTGTTCAGTTGGTTCCAACTAGTTCGATCTTCGTTCATGTTTCGTCTGTTTAGTTAGGTTGCTGCATGTAGTATTTAGGGGTTGCAGTCCATTCAGGTTAAAAATTGTATTGTATATATTGGGCGTTATGATTAAATCAAAGGTTATGTTGTGTTCCCTTCGACCTTGTTGTAGTTGATGAATTAGGCTTTATTAGTCCCTTTCCATATCATCGAGTGTCGATGATAAAACACGGAATCCCATTTTACCGAGTCGGATAGGAATTCCATTTTATGGAATCCCTTTTAAAGAATCCCTTTTGGAAAACACCTGTAGCTATGGAATCCCATTTTGGTCGTATGTGCCCATGTGATAGGACACATTGTGTCACATTGTGCCTTTTCACATTAGCACATATCGGCACATAAAGCATGTGCTTATGTGCTAGGGCACATTGTGTCACATTGTACTTTTTCACATGCGCACATATGACAAAAAGGGATTCTGCAGAAGGTATCCTAGATAGGTATCCTCAAATAATACAATACTAGGCTACAGGTATCCTCAAATACCCGTTTGTGACTATGTGATAGGGCACATTGTGTCACATTGTGCCTTTTCACATAAGCACGTATCGGCACATAAAGCATGTGCCTTTGTGCTAGGACACATTGTGTCACATTGTGCTTTTTCACAAAAGCACATATGACAAAAAAGGGATTCTCTAGTAGGTATCCTCGAATAATACAATACCAGGCAATAGGTATGCTCAAATACCCGTATGTGCCTATGTGACTATGTGATAGGGCACATTGTGTCACATTGTGCCTTTTCACATAAGCACATATCGGCACATAAAGCATGTGCTTATGTGCTAGGGCACATTGTGTCACATTGTGCTTTTTCACATAAGCACATATGACAAAAAGGGATTCTCCAGAAGGTATCCTAGATAGGTATCCTTAAATAATACAATACTAGGCTATAGGTATCCTCAAATATCCGTTTGTGACTATGTGATAGGGCACGTTGTGTCACATTATGCCTTTTCACATAAGCACATTGCGGCACATAAATCATGTGCTTATGTGCTAGGGCACATTGTGTCACATTGTGCTTTTTCACATAAGCACATATGACAAAAAAGGGGTGCCGAAGGTCATATGTCTTTCAAAAAATGGGTGCCGAAATTGGGGTGCCCGGAGATATTGCCATTGTATATTGATGTGATGAGAATCTGATACAACTTCGTTGTAATAAGGGGAGATAACTCTATACGATTAAGTACAGGTTATGGGAAATCAAGCAGCAATCTGATTGGTTAGTTATAATTTATGTAAATGATCTAGATAAATGAAACAACAAGAGTGCACGGAATAGGGTCAGAACTAACAAGAATAGACTAGAATAGCTAAATATAGTATTAATAAGCAAAACTGTTCCAGTTAATAGGCTCTTCTACGCTACTGGAGTATATTCTAGAACAAAGAAACAGGACCAGATAGACGAAAACTATTGCATATACAGATAGAAGCAGAGAATTCTGGGTAATGACCAAAGGAACGTGTCTTTTAATGGGAAAACGTCATGGAATAGGGATCCAAAAAGGGATTCTCTGAGAATTCTAAGCAAGAACATTACTCCTGTTCAATCGAACGCACCCCTTTGTACCCCCTTAGTACTATAGCACTACGTGCTAAGCCGATAAATTGTGGAAATAAAGTCAATTTCGGTGATTTTGGGTGGATTTTGGTGATTTGGAGGGATTGTCGGGTTGTTTGTGGTAATCAGATTTACTCTTCTACAAAGGAACACACCCCAGAACATACCCCTGTCTTGTTAGAAGCCATTGGTAACATAGCAATCACGTGCTATCATAGAAACCAAGATGGCGGCCTCCAGTATACAAAATGGACGAGGGAAACACGTATCCCCCTAACAACACGCGCTGCGCATGCGCAATAACACCACGTATCACTATGGGGATGACGTCACAACATGGCCGCTCACGCGGGTTACCATGACAACACAACATAGCGCCACTGGGTCACGTGACATGACATCACTTCCGGGGTCCTACACCAGGGTCCTGCCAATGGGGCCCCAAACGTGCGAGCTATACTACTCAAGTCATTCTTTTACACGTCAAAGACCTCCTCAGCAATGAGTATCTGTTTAAACGCACAATTTGTCAATCACTTTGCATCAATTGAAACTTGCTCTACCGATTACATGCTTCTGTCCATCCAATAGGCGAAAAAATAATTTCCGTAAATTATATTTCAATTAAATCACCTCCTTAGTAGCTATTTTCGCAGGAGGGTAATTTATCGGGGTCTTTATTTTAACCCTTTACCTAACACGAAAAGAAAGCAGACGACACTTGCAAAACAAAATTCTTGAATAACAAAATATTTTCAATTTTTGTCTTAAAAACATAGCTTATGACTCTTCATTGGAACGAGCTCGACGAGCTATTTCCAATGAGAGGCCATAAACTATGTTTTTGAGACAAAAAATGAAAAAATAATGAAAAGTGAATGGTGATTTTTGTATATAGCTCTGGCCGGTTTTGGCCATTACGTTGGGTAAAGGATTAAATAGAAACTCTGATGACCTTCAAACCGTCTAAGAGTATTTTAAAACAGGATAAAAGTAACAAAATAACGATTTTATTGAAGCATGCGGGAATTTAGGAAATCGAAGTAATGTTATATGTACTTATTATTTATCTTATGGAAAAGAAAAAAAAAAAACAAACAAATACAAAAGAAATCGACATATCATAAATTATAGTGAATTCGGCATGCAGAACATTAAGGGCAAAACACAATATCCATTTTTCTCACTGCAGTGACAAATAGGCGCGTAATCACTACGCGATAATATTTACTCCACCAATCCCGAGTTGTACGGATATTGGAATTAATTTCATATGGGGGCCTGAAAAGTGCTTGAAAAATCCATAGAAAAGTACCGCCCTGCGAATATAAATTTTCAGATCGAATTATTCAGAGGCTTTCGAATCTCAAATCGAATCTCGAGGCCACTTCATATTGTAAATATTGTACCTTCTTACAAGTGCCATATTAGCCAATGGCGGGCCTCCAGGCTTTTAGGTACTTCAGCCTCGGGCCCCATCCGGCACTTCACTCTTTCACCCCACTACAGCTGACAGACTGACCCTGGTGCTGTAGGCACTATGCCGCAGTACATAGCCCTATATCCATTTTGCGAGTCTCCTGAAGAATTCTACTCACAACTTGACATATTATTTAAATAAGCATTAAAATAATGCACTGTATATAAATATATAAAAAGTATACTTATGAGAATATATATATGGATAAATATGTACATGTATCGCTACAGCGCAGAGTGCAAAGTGCTTTTAACCATTGGAGCCACAAGGCGCTGGTAACAGTTCCTCTGCTAAAAAAAGAAAAAAAAGAAAAAATGGCGGGCCCCTTGTCCCTGCGGGCCCCTAGGCTCACGCCCAGTCAGCCGTATGAATAATATGGCCCTGCTTCTTACCGCCGTAAATACTGCTAGTCTGCACACAAGTTTAGTATTCAACGGCTATTCTCCTGTTTCGGCAAGACAACCAACAAAGCGGAATATTTCAAGACGAAATCAAAGTAATCTCGGAAGCGGAATGACCTTGAACTCTTCAAAAATTCAAAAGAAAACTCGTGGTCGGAGTGACAGAACATCTTGACGATTCTAAAGGTATCGACTCAGTCCGATCAAATCGAATCCATGTGACGATTCGAAACTTTGCATGAACCAACAGAAATGTTTTTTAAAAGTCTTGGAATTTCAGAGGTGCACAATCCCATTCTGTCCCATCCTGCGTGATGTTATGTAGTTTCTCTAACCGATCTTTTTGAGTTCAGAGGGCGAAGTGAGGGGGCTTCTACGTTTGACATTTCTAAGTAAATATAATAACTGACGCACCTGTTGACTTCATTTTGTTCAGACAATAGGCAAACAGATTACGACTTTATCGACCTTGACTAATTCAGACTATAAGCAAACCGATTTATGCCTTTATCCAATTTGACATCTGATGACACGACCAACAGATCTGAACAGACAGTAATTCCCATTGCCATACTCTGGAAAACAACAAAATAATTGTAAGCTACCACATTTCGATTGATGCGTCAGCTGGAAAACATTATCTTCAGGTCTATTATTTACATAATCTTGCTATTTAGCTGGAGGTATTGTTTTTCGTAAACATCCTATTAACCCTTTACCCAACGCAGACGCTATCAAAATTTATTATCTTAAAAAAAACATTTTTTAATTGTTTCAAAAAATTTCGACAAACCCATATCATGTTACCCCTCATTGGAACGAGCTCGATGAGCTCGTTCCAAAGAGGAGTCACATGTTATGGTTTTGTTGACATTTTTCGAAAATTAGTATTTTTTCAGCTGCTGAATTTGCATATTACGCGGGCGGATGTGGCCGGTTCGTTGGGTAAAGGGTTAACTTGATAGTTCTTTATACAAACTGTCAAAGTGAGCTTTCAAAATACATCAACGAACACAATACATTATCTTTTTTTGGACAAAATGTTAAACATAAATACCATTGTATGATGGCCGACAGAATCTCGAAGCAACAGTAGCGTTATTTACAACAACTGCTATTGCTTCGAGATTCTGTTTTACACTGGTTTTTGGGGAGTCAGAAGCTATTGCTCGAGAGCGTAAATTTTGGGAATGACGAAAAGGTTTATGGAACAAATTGCAGAATTATTGGAATTTTTTTAACCCTTAACCTAACAGTAATCGTCCGCGTAATTTACAAATTGAGCAGTTGCAAAAAACGAATTATTAACATTTTTTAGCAAAACCATATCATGTGACCCCTAATTGGAATGTGCTCATCGAGATCGTTCCAATGAGGGTTCACATGATATGGTTTGTTGAAATTTTGTGAAAAACTCGTAAAACATCTAATTAAAATAATAATTTTTATATCGGTATAGGGTTAATCCTTAGTTCTTGGGAGTTGATATGGTGGCAGAAATATTCTGACCAGGCGGCAGGAGTCATAGCCCCATATTCGAACCCCATCGATGCTGGTTCTTGAAGAATTCCAATTTTTCAGGCCACCGTACGTGTAGTGGTGGGATAATTGGTTGATAAGAGCGATGCATCATTAAATTCGAGGAAGTGTATTCTCATGACTTTCCCATTATATTATTTATTTATTTATTGGTGTTTAAGGTCGCATATTTTTGCACAATGGCTAATCATGACCACAACACGAGTATCAACTCAACACCAGGGGTGAGCGTTAATAAGCCATGTTGCCCATTTTAGAGAGGGTTTGCACCTCCCAAGCACTGGTGACTGGGTCCTATTTTACCAGTAAAACAGAGCCTGTTTACCGCAGTGAACAGGGGCTTTCCCATTAATTGAGATTTCTGTTGAAACTATAACAACATGACACCAAGAGCAGACATAGGCGTTGTTTTTTTATTACACATATACATGTACACCCATTTTATAGAAACATGTGTGTTGACTAATTTCTTCCCACTGTGATACAACCGTGTACCACCGTCCATGCTTGCGATATCGGGGTTTTAATTTTAGGCATTACCGCCCAGCAATAAACCCACCCCCAATTAGAATGGTAAAGGCTGTCGCGCTTATGTAAATTTGAATATCTTATTTTTGTATGGTACATGTATATCGTGTTAGTGTGTCTGAGTTTCGTTGCAAAATATACCTATTTATTTATTGTGTTTAACCCTTTACCCAACGCAGACGATATCAAAATTTATTATTTTAATTACTATTTTTTTAAATTTTCTAAAACAATTCAACAAAACCATATCGTGTGACCCCTCATCGGAATGAGCTAGATGACCTCGTTCCAATGAAGGGTACCATGATATGGGTTTGTTGAAATATTTTTTTCAATTGCTCAATTTGCAAATTACGCGGGCGGATGCGGGCGATTCGTTAGGTAAAGGGTTAACGGCACTTCTGCAGCTAAGGCTATATCGCGGAGATAAAAAGGTTATGCATAGCCAAAAAGGTCCATCAGAAAATGAAATATTCGATTAACAACATGAAAAATGAAAAATAGCATGATAATGAAAAATATATTGAAGACATTATTAGTGTATAGTGATACCAAAAATGAAATCAACCGAACGAAAAATACTTTTTGCATATGAAATATAGATGAAAGAATATAAACAATTAAAACTTATTAAACAAGTTGATTGCCTTAAGAAACGAGAGGATCAGGTGAGAATTGATGCTGTAAAATTGTTCTCTTAACCCCTACACACTGGTAGTGCAACAGAATTTTCTCCATTCACTCTTTTTTTCTCTTGTTAAACTATGAAATCAACCAATTCTATCTTGTTTGACAGAGCTCGGAGAGCTCTGACAAACAAGATATATTTGGTTACATCTCAAACTGCATTATGGGAAATATTTGCTGCAGACGACTTTGCCATTTTGACATCAGAGTGCAGAGGGTTAAAGGCTGTACATGATAATGTTGCCTGGCGTTGTGATTAAAATCAGTACCATCTAATCGAATGCGAGTGATTGTCAAAAGACAATAACAAGAAGCACATTTTCGTTGCGCATTATCCTTTAAGAAAAATGAAATGTGTAAATCTTGTATGAACAATATAATATCGTATCAATATTATATGGGCTTTTCAACAAATGTTACTAGACGAGTAATGATAAAGCATCTGATCGGAAGCCATGGACCCTGCCACCCACTAGCCCATTCCACTCCGACCAATTATACCTAACAGGAGCAATGGAATGTGGTTAACAAATTTAATTTGTGTACATTTGTTACTCTCTTGAAGATTATTTCACATCGAAAGAGTAATGTGATATATTAATAACGTCACAGACGATTGTAGGACAAGTGCCCCCCCCTCCCCCCAGACAACTGCCCCCCAGTCCAAAAATGGCAGGTCGGACGACTGCCCCCCAGTCGAATTGGCAGGTAGGATAACTACCCCCCAGTCCGATTGGCAGCTAGGACGACTGCCCCCCCCCCCCCCCCAATCTAATTGGCAGGTAGGACGACTGCCCCACCTGAATTGTCAGTGAGGACAACTGCCCCCAGCCCAGTTGTCAGCAAGGACAACTGCCCTCCCCTAGTGCAATTGCCAACTATATTCCAAACTTAGACCCACAGTCCGTAATATAATCTTTTGGTTTGGTACGTCAGGACGTACCAAACCAAAAAGTTATATTACGAAAGTGGGTCTAAGTTTGCACTACCCAACTACCGGATCAATTATTATTAATTTTGGTTTTCATCAAATGAAAAAGAAAAACTGAAATATTTTCACACTGTTTATTAAAAAGTACTGATAATTTATTACTACATCATTGTAGCAAAATCATTACTTAACTGGTACATTTCAATTTTAATAGACATAATATGGACAGGTCACTAGATATGAAGCATATCCACAGAATATGCAGTCTTTAACCCTTTACCTAACAGAGAGTTTTCGGAAATTTTTTAATTTTACGTTTTACGAAAAGAAATCTCACCATTTTTCAATAGAAGTATGCAAGTATGGATATCATTAGAACTGACCCATTGAGTTTGTTATAATGATATCCATATTTGCATGGTTTTATTGAAAAATGGTGATCCGCAGTCAGAGTTCTTTGGCATGAAGCACTCTTGCGTTTGGAACATTCCCAGTGAATTGAGGCAATCAAATCAAATTAAATGGTTTTGCGCGCCGAAGGCGCGCAGGGACGATATGGGGAGCAAGTCCCTTTCGACCCTCATTAGCTGTAGAATTTGAAAGTGTCAGACCGTGGTAAAGGAGGAGAAGTTGCGGGTTGTTAGTGGCGCTTGTGTCTTTTCAGCTTCTTTTTCAGAGGTGGAGGTTTGGAAGGAGAGACAGTGGTAGTTGGTGTTGTTGGTGGGCTGCCTGATTGTGGTTGCTGAGTTTTGTAGGGTCTGGTCCTAGCCGAGTCTGGAGTGGTTGTGGGTGATTGCTGAGTCTTTTGTTGTTGTAGGTTTCTGGCGTCTATTAGTTTTTTGGTTTCTTCGACTTTTTGCATAAATAATTCATATTGCCTGTCCATCTGTTGTCTGTGAAGGTCCCCTTTTATCTTGTTATCCCGTAAGATGTTCTTTATCCTGTCGTCCGCGTCCTGGCATTCTGGTTTAGAAGGAAGAGGCGAGTGGGGGTCAGGAAGAGGCGAGAGGGCAGCTTCCATTTCCACCTCAGTCTCCACAGACTCTTCCTCATCCAATAATACCGACTGGGAAGCCGGCATTTGGATGGGGCTGTCTGTGGGAGTGGGAGGGGAAGTGGTGACCGCCTCTGGCTCTTTCTTTTCCTCACCTTTCTCTTTCTTTATCTCCAAGAATGCCTCCAAGCGTCGGGAATCCCTCAGCTTGGTGGACGGGCTCTTCTTGCTTCTCCTTCTCTTTTCAGGGCCTCCAGGCCTCCCCGGGTGAGGACCAGTGCGAGAGGGGATCCTCTCACCAAAGGTGCTACCTCTCCCCGAGGAGGGTGGTGTCTTGGTTGATTTCGCAGTTTCAATCTTGAATTCAAGATTCAGATGGACGTTCTCGCCCATTTCCTGGATGGTCCAGGAGATGGGACAAGAGACGCCCAGAGCTGAGATGTATTTGACTAAACGAGCTGGTAACTCCAGGTTTTCCATTTCAGTTAGTTGGTGTTGACACTCTGAGTTCAGAAGTGTGAATGATGTTTTTGAAATGGATTGAATCTATTGAATGGGGCTTTGCGCTCTTTCTTTTTTGTATAGGAAAAAACATCTTTGAGCAATTTGGTACCTCCTCGTTGACTCTTGATTAATTCCATGATTTATGAGATTATGACTTGATGAATGAAAGGTTTTAGCGCGCCGAAGGCGCGCAGGGACGATGTGGGATTTACAAATCCCTTGCGACCCGGTTAGCCTTATTTTATTTCACTTGGATCTTGGATCACACAGGCCTAGCTTTCCTATTGCCTCAGATGGGGTCTGAAGGGGTATGCACGCGGTTAGAATTCCCGGCAGTTTGCATTTGAGTGATAGATTGTCAAAGACCAAACCCTCAACGCCATTAAGACTATTAGAGAGTGGGCTCTATTCGGCTCCAGCTTGCCGATGGTAGAGGTTTGAGTCCCACCATGGTGGCGAGCCAGAATATAATGTTGTGCGATGGCAATTTTAAGGGAAAAAGAAAAAAGAGAACCAAACAGCAACGCCGGTTTGGTAGCGGCCCCGGTATATGACCATAGCGGTTACAAAAAAAGGAATGGAGAAAGCTCCAACATTTTAGGTTGAAAAAACCGGGAGTCATCCATCAAGCCTTCTGGGAGATAGGATGCCGTATGTGATTTTGAGGTATCTGGTTATCCTTCGGGAATTCCAAATGACCTCCAACAACCCCCCCCCCTCCCACCCACAAAAAAAGCCCTTAAAAGGGCTGTTTGCTGGCAAGATTGTTTCAATCCTTGCCTTGGTCTGTTAGGTTTTCTGAACATCTTTGCTTGAGGATTGTTTCAATCCCTCATAGTTTCTCATTCAGTTTGGTCGTGTGTCTGATGAGATAGAGGAGGTAGAAAAGATAGAGAGCTGGAAATTAGAGCAATTCGGTTTTTAATTTACAACTTTCCCGTCCTTTTGGATGGGGAAGCCAGCATTTTTCCCCCGAGATTTATATCTCAGGGAGGGGAGACCCGGCAGCAGGTGGAGATTTTCCTCGCTGTTTGCAACTCCCACTGGTAACAGAGGCAAGCTTTCGTGCGTATCGTGTCACCCGCAGCCAGTTCTAAATTTAGGTCACAGAGTGCCTGGCTCACCCCATCACAATGATGTAATCTTTAACCCTTTCGATAGACATGCCCCAAATTATTTAGTTTTCCTATTGAGGACGCGATGCGCATTGAGTTCTATTATTAATTCGCTGTCTTGAAGTCTATTTAGAGTTTTGCTTTGAAGATCTTTTAAGCGCATTGCTATAGTGTCTATTTTTGCTATCTCGTGAAGTTGTTTTATCGATGTCCACGTGGGCTTGCGCAGAGCCACGCGCAAGGCATGATTTTGGACCCGTTGTAGTTTTTCAATGTTGGTTTTATTCAGGTCACTTGTTATTATGGCCCCATACTCTAGTACTGGGCGTATATATGATTTGTAAAGATTGAGGAGAGTTTCTTTATTGGCTCCCCAATTTTTACCTCTAACCATTTTCAGGAAATTGATGCGTTTAGTGGCTTTGACGGTGACTGAGTTTATGTGATTGTTTAGATTGAGACTGCTATCCAGGTTGAATCCCAGAAACTTTGCCTCATTACTAGCTTCAAGTTTATGATCGTAAAGCTTAAGCTCAATATTGGGGACATGCTTTTTCCTTTGTTTTTTATAGAATGTGATTCTTTGTGTTTTCGTGGCATTTAGCTTGATGCGCCACACAGCGCACCAGTCTTGCAGGTCGCGGATGGTATCCTGCAGGCGGTTTTGTATTATGTTTCCAGACTTACTGGCCGTCCACATTCCTTTGTCGTCTGAGAATTGAGATAGTTCAACATGGTTCTTCCCTAGTTTGTCAATGTCATTCACATATATTATAAATAGAAGCGGGCTGAGGACCGAACCATGTGGAGTGCCCGCTTCGAGTTTTACCTCGGCTGACACTTCGCGGTTGACCCTCACTTTGATTTTTCGATCAGATAAAAATGATGATATGATCCTTAGAATTTTGGTAGGTAGCCCCATTTTAGCTAGTTTGTATCTCATGCCATTGTGCCAGACAGAGTCAAACGCTTTTTCTACGTCGAGTAATAGCGCGGTTCCTATTTCAGTTTGACTGAACGCCGTTTTCATATAATCTACCAGTCTATAAACATGCTCGATTCCCTCTCTTTGGCTCCTGTATGCCCTTTGCCACTTATTGAAAAAGCTGATTGATTCGAGATGGCTGCGGAGTCTAGTCGTGAGAATCCGTTCGAAAATTTTTCCAATACAGCTAAGTAGGCTGATTGGGCGGTAATTAGCTGGGTTGCTCAAATCCTTGTCGGGTTTGGGTATCATGACTCCTGTAGCTACTTTCCAACATTTTGGGAAGTATCCACTAGAGAGACAGCAGTTTAGAAGGTTAGTGAGTCTACCGAAAAAAGTGTTGGGACATTGTTTCAGGATTTTGTATGAGACCTCGTCCCCTCCTGGGGAAGAAGAAGACTTACATTTTTTAATTGTGTTAGCCATTTCTTCTTTGCTTATCGGTTCCGTGAGTTCATGGCCATCCCCGTCCTCGGGCGTTTGGCTGAAATTGGCATCGTTAAACGTTGTCTTGTTGTCTTGAACAAATTTGTTTACTTTTTCTTTGAACTCGTCATCAAACCTATCGCCCTCATGTGGACGATGATATTTCTTAAGGAGCTCAGCAAAGGCGCTAGCCTTCGCCTTGTCATCCAGGGCCATAGTTCCATCGTTGATCTTTAGTGCCTTACTGTTGGCGTCTTTATGTTTTTGTCCAGTAAGGGTTTTAAAAGTATCCCAAAACTTTTTAGTCTCCCTGAGTCCATTTAGATTTTCCGTTGCTTTTTCCCATCTCACGCGATTGTCGTTTGCTATTGCTTTTTTAACTTCGCCGTGGAGGCGATTATACACGGCTTTAAGTTCGACCTTGTTAGTTGGAAGTTTTTCTGATTTGTATGCACGGAAGGCCTTTCTTTTTTGTTTTATTATTTGGAGTGTGGTTTCAGTTATTCTGTTGGCCCGCGGTTTAACTGTCTGTTTGGGACAAATTTCGTCAAGAGTGTTGTTAATGACTTCACTGAGATCGGTACATGCTTGCTCGAGCTCGCAGGTATTCATTGGGTCGTTTTTGTTTATTTTAACCTGAATTATTTTTCTGAAGATAGATTCCTCCTCCTCATTGTGGGGTATCTTGCGGGTCCGCTGCAACCGTGTAATGTAGCATGAACAGGCAGGTGGTCGCTACCTAAATCATCGTCCCCCACATATATGTCTTGCATTTGATTAGTTAGTGATTTACTGGTTATAATTAGGTCAAGGATGTCGGATTGGTGGAGGGTGTTGTTACTGACGTGAGTAATGTCGTGGTCGTTATTTAATACAAAAAGATCAAATTGTTCGATGATATTGAAGAGAGCGTCGCCATTGGGCTCCGTTTTATTGCATCCGAAAACCTGATGTTTGGCATTGAAATCACCTAAGAAAATACACTGTTTGTGATTTTTCACAAAGAATTCAAAGACTTTGCTGTCAACTGTTTTTTTCGGTTCATTATAATATGAGATTACGGCAACTTTTTTATGATCTAGTTCAATCTCAGCGGCAATCACCTCTGCGTTGAGATGATCGCTTGATATCGTTTTATATTTTAAGTCCTGCCTTATGAGAAGAGCAACTCCGCCTCCACGTTGTGTGGGACGGTCTCGTCTAATGATGTTGAATCCACTTAGCAAAAATGTCTTACTTGGCTTTAACCATGTTTCGCTGATACCAATTACATCTACGTTTGTGAAGTAATCGGACATCTGTGAGCTTTTGCAGTTAACGCTTCGAGCGTTCCACTGAATTATTTTTAGTGTATCCATGAATGGTTTAGGAATAACTGTACTAAGTTTAATTACTATTTGTAATATTGTTACATAATTATATTCTGTTGACGGCCGCTTCTAATAGCGTGTGAGATATTTGAGTATTATATAACTTAGAGGCTGTTTTACTAATCTCTTTGCAAACGTCCGAAAGACTGGTGTCCAAGTGTTTCTTCATTATGCTGAAAATAGAGCCAGCCATGAGAGTACACGTGGAATAAGGGGAAGATGAGTTCTCGGCATTACTTACATTTAGAGCTTTAAGCTGGATGTTTGTTTTAACTTTTTTGAAGTGGCTACAACCCCGGTAGTTGCTGGGGTGTTGACCACCGCAATTCGGGCATTTCAGAGTTTTAGCACTACATGCCTTCGCGATGTGTTTATCACCGCATTTCATACATCGTTGCTCTCCGTTGCATTTGTGTGAGAAGTGCCCAAATTTCTGACACTTGTGACACTGAATGGGTTGCGGAAGAACACGATATTCCTCGGTTTCGTATTTTTTGCCATTAATAATTACCCCTTTGCTTATCAGATTTAATTTCGTTGCTCTATTAGGGCATTTTACTTTTATTTTCCAAGTATGGTTACCCGTGGCTTTGGAGATTAGTCTCTCCCACGAGCATCCTGAAAGGGCTTTATCAATCGGAGTTTTTTTTCGTTTTGGGGTGGACGCGTGTGATTACGACACAGGGGTTTGGTTGCGGGTGGCCCTGTGTCTTGTTGGTTTTATTGGTCACCTTAGGGGGCGTTTTGGCTCTTACTTTATCGGCGTACGTCGCTCTATCGGTTGGGCTAGCTGTCGCATTCACCATTTCCGGTGACGTAGACTCTGTTGCGTTAACAGAGTCCCCATTTCTTGGTGTGACCACCGAGTCCTTTTCAGTAGCGGTGCTCTGTGAATTTTTATTGATGATTTTTGTCTTCTTGACATGCCGATCAATAGTCATACAGAAACCATTTTCGTCTTCGACGTCCACGGTTTCATCATTTTCACGGAACTCATTGGAGAGTTTCCTTTTCGATCGATTTTGGTTTGGTGTTTTTTTCGGTCGCTGCGATTTGGGGACTTTAGCTGAATTTTTATCCAATTGAATTTCAACCGCCACGGCCGGGGAAATTGCCACGGCCGGGGAAACTGCGACCGTGTTGGTAGGTTCTTCTACTATGGAACGCAGCCAGTTATCCTGGCTGGGGGTAATTAGATCTGAATCTATTTCAGATATCCCCGCCAGTGAGCCGGCGGACGCAGGTCTTCTCATTTCTGCAGCAGCGTCAATACATGGTAAATCAGGAACTGGAGGAGCATGGTCCTCCTTACCTGGTTTGTCTTTCAGAATTACCTTTTCCAATTCCCTTCTCAATTCAGCCTTTTCTTTATCTGCCTGTCGCTTCTGGGCTTGAAGCTCTGACCGCAAACCCTCTATGGTGTCATTTAATCTGTCTATTTCTTTCTGGAAGCCAGACATCATCGACATCATCGATGTCATATCAGTATTAGTGGAATTTCCACTGTTGCTCAGACTACCAGAATTAAAGGCAGAACTGTTTAACTGAGCTTGACTTTGTTTATCCATTATTTTTATTTGTAAATAATTCTAAAATTCTAAATTTTATTTTTTAAGTTATTAAAGATTTTATTTTAATTGTATTGACTTAAATATTCGTTTTTAGTTTTAACAGAGAAAAGCAGACAGAAAATAGAGAGAGTTAAAGATAAACACTTACAAAATTACACTAGAGTGCACATAAGTGGTACAGAGAAAAAATGAAGTGCACAGAAGTGGTACAGAGAACAAATGGTTTAGAAGGAAGAGGCGAGTGGGGGTCAGGAAGAGGCGAGAGGGCAGCTTCCATTTCCACCTCAGTCTCCACAGACTCTTCCTCATCCAATAATACCGACTGGGAAGCCGGCATTTGGATGGGGCTGTCTGTGGGAGTGGGAGGGGAAGTGGTGACCGCCTCTGGCTCTTTCTTTTCCTCACCTTTCTCTTTCTTAATCTCCAAGAATGCCTCCAAGCGTCGGGAATCCCTCAGCTTGGTGGACGGGCTCTTCTTGCTTCTCCTTCTCTTTTCAGGGCCTCCAGGCCTCCCCGGGTGAGGACCAGTGCGAGAGGGGATCCTCTCACCAAAGGTGCTACCTCTCCCCGAGGAGGGTGGTGTCTTGGTTGATTTCGCAGGTTCAATCTTGAATTCAAGATTCAGATGGACGTTCTCGCCCATTTCCTGGATGGTCCAGGAGATGGGACAAGAGACGCCCAGAGCTGAGATGTATTTGACTAAACGAGCTGGTAATTCCAGGTTTTCCATTTCAGTTAGTTGGTGTTGACACTCTGAGCTCAGAAGTGTGAATGATGTTTTTGAAATGGATTGAATCTATTGAATGAGGCTTTGCGCTCTTTCTTTTTTGTATAGGAAAAACCATCTTTGAGCAATTTGGTACCTCCTCGTTGACTCTTGATTAATTCCATGATTTATGAGATTATGACTTGATGAGGAGGTTTCCATCTTAAATACTTATCTTTTGCATTGTACAAACAAAGTTTATTGTTTTTCCAGTACTATTTTCAAAGGGCGTGTTTTAATACTAATTCACAAGTTTGGTGGCTTGGCTGGTCTATGGCTTTTGAGTCTGATAGATTTTTCTCTTTTTGTTCTTTCTGCATGAAACAGTTTTATTCACACACCATTCACACTTCAGTAATACTAAGTTTTTTTGCTTGTGAGTATGTTTCTTTAATAATTATTGTTATCCTTCGAATGCAATTCCTTTCAAACGCATTGAGGCTTGGAAGAAACAATGTAGAACTGACTGAATAAGAATGTAATTAAAATAAAATACAGCCAAAAATAGACAAATGGGACTGCACCTGCAGGTGGGGGGGGGGGGGGGAGTTTTCCTCACTGACAATTCAGGTGGGGGCAGTCGTCCTACCTACCAATTCGATTGGGGGGTAGTCGTCCTACCTGCCAATTGGATTGGTGGGGGGGGGGGGGCAGACGTCCTAGCTGCCAATTGGACTGGGGGGGGGGGGCAGTTATCCTACCTGCCAATTCGACTGGGGGGCAGTCGTCCTAGCTGCCAATTAGACTGGGGGGGGGGGCAGTTATCCTACCTGCGAATTCGACTGGGGGGGGGGGGGGGAGAGGCAGTCGTCCGACCTGCCATTTTTGGACTGGGGGGCAGTTGTCTGGGGGGCAGTTGTCTGGATACCTCACAGACATCACAACCGGGGATGAGGACTGGGTATACATGTACATCAATGAGGAATTGGGCCCTGTGATGACCAGAGACCTACACTCTAAAATCAATTGGGTTAAAAGTTAACACAAATGAACTGGGTTGAGTAAATATGAACCCAATTGGGTTCATATTTACTCAACCCATTTAATTTGTGTTGATTTTTAACCCAATTGATTTTAGAGTGTATTCAAAGTATACACAGCAAATCCAGCACAAAGCGAAATAATATGGGAGTAAATCAACATGACAAACAGAAGCTTGCTGTAGAGGTTGTATACTTGGCAGTGAAAGGGGCCAAGCCCGAGTGAAACAAGGAAGTATTTCACATCATATAGATGATAGATGTTAATGGACGCACAAAGGATGGAGATGAGGGTATAGTGGGTGGGGCAAGACAAGAGGAGGAAACTCTTGAAATTTACAGATGAACTGGGCCTAAAGGTGTTCAAAATGGAGTGGAAAGTGCCAGGGTAAATGAACTTGAAATAGGAATGATTTATAAAAAGTGAGGTAGGGAAGTTTTAGAAAATTATAGAGGAATATCTCAGATTTGGTGGTAGCTTTGTCGAAATCCTGAATGCACTATTCAGGGATGAACAGAGTGAACTCGTCCCGGGTAACATCACTACAAAAAGGGTCCCCATGGAGATAGTCCTCAATTCAGGGCGCATCATGCCACCGATTCTGTTTGCATTGTATATCAAACATTTCGAAGAAGAGTTGATGGCAAGCCCAGAGGAGGTCAAGGTTGGAGAGACAAAAATCCCAGGGCTTTTCTTTGTCGATGATCTCCGTTTTACCAGCTGAGAGTAAAGAGGGACTGCAGAAACTGTTAACCATTGTGGGAAAGTGCCGGATATAAATGACAACTGAAACTGAACAAAAACAAGAGTGAGATTAATATAATCCATTATGACCTGATGTGTGAGTTGGAAAAATCTCACCCTTCGGGCCAGAGCTTTAGGCCGGACACTCGGCAATCCTCTTGTCCGGCCCAAAAATCTGGCGCCGAAGGGTGAGATTTTTCTGTCTCACATATCAGGTCATGATGGATCATTTTCCCCCATTCAAGACCCCCGTTTTTCATCCTCCAATCAAACAAGGCCATATTCGGCAATTTTATAGCTTCCAAATCGGCGTTCTGATCTGAAAAATAATGCGCTAATCCATTTTAGCGGGTGATGTAAGTATAAACCAGATAAAACAAAATCTTTTCTCGATCTTTCCAACTATAAAACTGACCCCTTCCCTCATGGTATTCCTTATCCATCTATCCTTCCTATTTCATCTCATTTTTATTAGTTTCACAACGAGTTATGGTTCTATTGGGCAAATATTTGGGGCACTCTGGAATGAATGTCCTAGGGTCTCTGTTACTCCCCATTTACACATTTGGCACGCTCTTCCCTCGCCTTTTCCGGTTCTCCCCCTCATTTCCAGCGACTTGGATCTCACTTTGAACAACAATGGCCCCCAAAACGATCCATCTATGTACTCCTCAAACGCAGGCGCATCGTTTTTACTATATCCCGCCAAAAGAGCTCTTGACCCTAATTCAAGCTGGCCAGTTTCTATTACAATCCTCGAGCACCCTTCCCTTGATAAAGCTACTCCCCTGCTTTAGCCCCTACCCAACGTAGATCGTCAGTCTGTATAGAGTAATTTTCCATTAGCTCCCTCGCCTGCCTTATCCACCTTGTCTGAATGTTAGAGTCCCATACATGGTTTAGTGACATTTTACTCCATCTGCTGTTTTGGAGACTTACCAGGTAATTCAGGTAGCATAATTCTCCATATCTATTATATCTTTAACCGGCATCCACCTAGTTACCATCTGACCGTCTCCAATGCGGTTGCGTTACTAGAAACGGTTATCCACCGATTTTGTATGATATCTATGTTCCCCAGTACTGTTTGGTTTAGTATGAAATCCAGAACATGGCAAATCGTTTACACCTACACTTCCCACTTTAGAAGGCTTCCACACAAGGCGTGGATGACTGGGTTCTACATTACCGGTAAAACTGAACTATTTTTACCACATGAAATGGGGGCACGGTGCTTCAGTGGCTAGAGTACTGGACTTTTAACCTAAATGTCGACGTTTCATCCCGAGCAGCGATAATTGAGTTGTATCCTTGGGCAAGACACTCAAACTCGGCTGTCCACAGGAGTACACGGTAGGCTCTTCCTAAAATTCGAAATTCGATCCGAAAGTCAACATTCGATTCCATTCGAAATCGGAAATTCGAATATTTTCGAATAGACTTCAGTCATAACCATGAAAGTTTACAGATTGTAATTGATGACATTATTTTATATTGAGTATTGTTCTGAGTAGAAACGTAACTGACTTTTACCGGTAACAGTGTTTGTAGCGATGCAGCTACAACTGTGCAACAGTTGTAGCTACATCGCTACAAACATTGTTACCGCTACAACTGTTCATTTCAACTTTTTGTGCATTAGGACTAGTATAATAATAACTCTTTGGCCAGCCTCTGATTTGTCGCGGTCCTCATAAGAGAAGGCCATCATTCCCCCTGCACCCCACCCCCTCTTCCCCTCCTCTCCTCCCAGCATTCAGATATAAACTGCTTAATAGTGTCCCTCACTTCCTCTTTTTCAATTTCTTCAATAAGCATTCCTACCCTCTCCCTCGTGTCCCCCTTCAGCCATCTATCCTTTGTTTCTTCACCCCACTTCTGCATTATTCTTCCAGTAAATTTTATTCTATGGGGTATGTACTGTGGGCATTCCAAGAGAAATTGTTCCAGGGTCTCCACTACTCCAGAGTGGCACATTTGGCATCCCTTTTCTCCATCTCTCCCAATTTTTCCCCGGAGCTCCAGTGATCTTGATCTCAGTTTCAATAGCAGTGACCCTCCAAAGGTGCCATCTAGGTACTTCTCAAAAGCTGGCTTTTCTTTATATTGTAACCCCTGCAGTGATCTTTTCACGCTAACTCCTGCTCGCCAGTTTCGATTGCAATCTTCCATGACTCTCCCTTTGACAAACCTTTTGCCTTCTTTCATTCCTACTTCTATGTTTGTGACCTCTATAGAGTAATTGTCCATTAGTTCCCTCACATGTTTTGACCATCCCGTATCTATATTAGAATTCCAAATGGTATCGAGCATCAATTTGCACCACCGGTTGTCAGGCAGGTTTCTCAAGTAGTTAAAGTAACACAGTTTCCCAAATCTACCCTGTCCTTGATTTTCATCCACCCAAGCTCCCCCCTTACTGCTTCCAAAGCTGCAGCATTACTCGACCCTGTTATCCATCTGCCGGCATCATTCTGAGTACTTTCCAGCTTCTTAATAACGGTTTGGTTTAATGGAATCACGTCCGTGCCATACGTTATACTTGGTAAACCCACCCTCTCCCACAGTGTTTTCCCCACAAAGACCTTGTTGAAACTATTTTTCCCTAAAAGTTTTAGTTGGTTCAGAATTCTTTTCCCCTTCAGAATCAGTTTGGCTGAGTAATTTCTGTACACCCCTCTTCCCGTTATATTTATGCTTACCCCTAGATACTCATACTCTCCCGTTTCTCCTACAGTGATTTGTTTGCTTTCCCCTTCGGGGATTGAGAACTCCCCCACTCTCCATCTCTTCGTCATATCTACCTTGCGTCCAACGGGTATTACCTTGCTTTTATTTTCATTTAGTTCGAGCCGCCAAGTGTTCCCATATCTACCAACAATTTCCAGCAATTTCTCTAGCCCCTGTTCAGTTCTAGACATTAACACCATGTCGTCCGCAAAGAATAAGCCTGGTATCTTTATGTCTCCAACATTTACCCCCTCCGCACTCTGAATTAGTTCGTCCCCTAAATCTTTAACATACAATGCAAACAAAATCGGTGAAAAGATACACCCCTGCTTGAGGCCTATATCCATAGGGACTCGTTTTGTAGTGATACTCCCTAGACTGAGTTGGCTTTGCACATCTGTATACAGTGCTTTCATGATTCCCACAAAGTCACCCCCCAGTCCGATGCCCTCGAGCTTAGTGACCATTTATAAAAAAGTTTTTAACTTTGAAAAGTTATTCAGCTGTTCAACTTCAATAAATGATTTATTCCACAACATGACCACATTATTTTATATTGAGTATTGTTCTGTTCCACCACAGTTACTGGATACATCGTTAAAAACATCGACTTTCTAACAGAGTATCCCTGATTATTATACAGACAGAAGTAGAGCAGGCTTTAATTTACAAGCGGATCGGCTCCATTCGGCGTTGAATTATCGTTTCGGTTTAGTCATTCCGCATTTTTATTTAAAACAAATGGCTTCACGACGGAATGGAGTCGATCCGATTTGAAACCAAGTTTTTTCCAAGAAAACATGTGATAAAAGTGAGGTATCAGCCCTATCATCCAGGTTCGTTTAAAAATGTTTATTGCTGCAGTTTCGAAGCCACAGAGTCAACAATTCGAATGGTTTCAGTCGGGGTTATTATTTGGAAAAAAACTTTTCTTTTGATGAAGTACCCATTAACTGTGATTCGATTCGAAGAAGTTCGATTCGAAATTCGATTCGTTTTCACCAATTCGATTCGATCAAAATCGGCAATTCGCAGGTCCTTAGTTCCCGGTGGCTTTGTGTACTAAGACGCACTGCGCGTCGATGGTACACTTGCCTTCAAGCGCCGCTAACTCTGCTTGTACAGAGTTAGTAAGTTGGAGAGTCTGACAGTTGCTCGTCGCTGCACGGTGGTTCTCGGCCGGTAATGTGGCTTCTTCCATCGTAAAACTGTCCAACACGATGTGATCCTGGCTATTGAATGTGCCGTTAACCCTAATAAATAAACAAGCAAACCACCGGAAATGTGGAAACAAGCACTGTTCCACTTCCCAGGGTTCTCATTTGGGTTGAAAGAAGGGTTAGGATTGAACAAAGGTGGTACGTTAGGTTCATCGACGATAGGTTGCTCTTAGCTAACACCAATTTTCTCAAATCACTTTATAAACCCGTAATGTGTTTATCATTGATCCCTACATCTGCTCAGCACTTCATCATTGTTTTAATAATGTCAACCTAAACAAGTCAATCTTAAGTCGGATCTAATTTTAAACTTCACTGGATCAAGCGATAACGGGAAGAAATTGATTTTATACTGTACACATAAATTGGAAGAAATGTATGGAAGCAGAAAAAATCCCTTCTTGGTTCGCATAACAATAAATATCGCCGCGAAGCGAGAGGATGTAACAACTGAAACACTGCTCTCTTTTCTGATAGTGACAGAAGCTTTGGTAAAGATAGAATCCAAGATTTGTTTGAACATCTCAAGTCTATATCCAGATAACACTATAAAGCATCAACCTTAGGGCTCTGCGAATCACATATGTTCGAATCAGGTCTATACTTCGAAATCGAATCGAATCTCGAATCGAATTCTGGCGTCTTGAAGATAACCGATACGTGTAATGGTGGAGGCGGGGGTGTGGATGGTTGCTGTAAACCTGATTGTCTCGACTGTGATGGCTCAGGTCTCGACTGATAAAATATTCCAGCTACATCATCAAGGCGTGCCTTCCTGGAAGGCATGCCTTGATGATGTAGTTGGAATCCCAGGAACAAGTGCGAGACTTACCAGCACTAAGATCTGCACATAACTAGTCGCTGGCACCAGCTCATTGTCAACATTGTTTGGAAACTTTAACTTTGTTTTCAACAGTGGTAGAGACTAGTGAGACTGGAATTAGCATGGGAGGTGGCCTGGGGCAGATACTATTTATGTTAATATAGATGAAATTACACTCTGTCTTTATTTTTAGCATTATTTACAAACAATTCCATCTGCACAATACGTTTTGTGAGACGACGGCTATGACTGATACCAAGCTATATATTCCCATGTAATGATTCGAAAGGAAACGAATTGTGCAGCTGATTTTGATTCAGGTTGATTGAAACACGAAGAATATTGATTTGCATTCCAAAATTGAGATACAACCATTTCTACCATGATAACCTATTCTACTATATATGAAAACCCTATGATATAAATTGTAGCTTTACACACGAACCATGGTGAACACGCCAGCAATGGAATTTTAATAGTTAAAATTTACACCTACAGTGGAACTTCATCCAAGTTGACCTTTGGTGACGTCGACCTGAATGCAACTTGTCTATTTTATCGCACGCCACCTCACGAAGAGTGAAATGAAAGTGACAATTATTTATTACGTTTTTAAATGAGTTTACCCCATAAGACACCAAAACGTAACAAACATGCATTGTCTCATGTTAATAAAGCACCCATAACTCGAAATGCTATGTTATTATGCTATTAAAATGAATAGGCCCCGTTTCATTTTCCATTTCGATTCGGCGATAAAATTGACAGCGGAAATACCGCCCACCGATGCTAGTGTAAACAAAAAAAAATCGCACATATGTTCGTCTGGTGCTCAGTAAAATCGAGAAAAATAATAGCGACTCCTTATAATCTGACGATCATGGTATACATGAAATATACTCAAAGTAGCTTGGTATACCAAATGTTCACCACTCGTGGTGAAGTGGTGTTAACCGCGCGCCAAAGGCTCGCGGTTAACACCACTTCATCACTCGTGGTGAACAATTGGTACACAAAGCTACTATGGGTATATTCTATATGTCTAATGTATACAGGTGGTAAGTCAAAATGAATTTTCAGTTGATTTTTACGATTTCGGGAAAACATGTCGCTATTTCTTTGTCGGCTATTTTCGAAAGCAACAATAGGTGAATTGAGATACAGGAATAACAACTATTACTTACGTAATACAACTTCACTTCCATGCTTTTTGCACTTTCAAAATTGCTGCAATACAACACCATAAAAGCACGAGGAAGCTTTGCTAAACATAGATCAAGTGATGATCACATGGTAAAATGTTATTCTCTGAAAATATCAAGACAAAACGGAAATTTTCGTGGGAAAACATTGGACACGCATTTTTGCTACATCTGTTAACATTTTACAGCCTAGGACATAAGATCAGTTGAGCAGGCAACAACCGGCATGCATCAAGTGAACTTTCCAAACCTAGGGTTTGCTTTCCTGAGAAACGCCGCTTTGGTATCGTTTCTTGTGGATATTTACCTACTCGTGGGGCTCCTCTCATACACCGAATGTAACTGACAAAACGTAACCAACGCATTTATAAACAATAAACACATACATATATATGCCGACCATAGCATTTATTGGGTTAATTAGGTTTTCTAATCTCTGTATCGGGCCCTAGGCGTCTTTATTTAATGTTATCAATGTCGTAATCACCGAGCCACCTTGCTCCCTCCTGAAATATTATTTTATCATCAGTTCTGGTTTGAATACGGTAGCTTTTTCGTGTTCTGTTTATCTTAAACTTCCTTTTGATGAATAATTTGGGTGTATTTAATATAATTAAACCTTTTTTCTGTTCATGCATTTTCAGGCAAAATGATTGGCTGAAGTTTTTTTCTTTTCTTTTCATAACACAATCAACCGAAAAAACGCATTTAGGCGAGCCCTAAGCCACGCCCCCAATGTCTGTCTTAAAGATTGCGTTGCACAGGGTGAATGGAAAAGAACCCCTGCATGCTCATACTGTTTCAACATGAAAAGTAATTAATATTTATCTCATCATATTAAAAAAAAACTTTTAAAATAAAATTTAATAAACAATGAAATCCTTATCATGCTTTTTATTCCATGTTCAATTTGTTTATATGCAACAGATGATCGTCTGTGTTCACCGTTTTACCCAAATCAAACGTAAACAATGGCCTGTCATATTAATACACAAGCGAAACTCACACCAACAAAACTTTCCAATTTCCAAATAGCCTGAATGAACTCTTTCTGAGACAAAGTTCAACCAACTTCATGTCATCTGGGTTTATGTCGAACTCCACATTTATAATCTGTGTTTTCAGTTTCTTAGGAAATTGTCAAAGTCAGAATTAAATTTAACTCAGTGTTGCTTTGACAGACAGCACCCCCACGTCAAGTGGAAAAGGGGATTGAATTCTTGTGTGGGTGTGGCCTATGACGTTCCTTTTAACTTACGCAATTCATTTGTGTATAAAAGTTTTAATGACACAAGAACATGTTTCAGTGAAATGTGTCGTTATTTCAAACAAAATGTTAGAAAACTATGCCTTTTTTTTCAGTTATCACTGGAAAGCATTATGCGACCAAGTTTTTATTTTAACTCCGCAAATTAGAGAGTGTTTAAATTTATTGCCACTCAAGTTTAATTATTACGAATGATAGTTTGTTTCTGTCTATTTCTTGAGTTATGAACCCCCAAAACAAAGACCAAACATGGTGTAAATGGGCTATTCCCTTACTAATATAGAACATTAAGCTCTTTTTTCAGGTGCATTTAACTTAAGCGGCCCCTTTCCATTTTATTGTCTGGATTTAGCCTAGTAACCAGACTATTCTCCCAAATGCAGCAAAATTCATCTGTGTCAAAACGAACTAATGTTCTTTCTTAGTCATTAATGGCTTTGAGTCTCAGGATAAACTATCGTCAAACTTATTGAGTAATTGTCCATTCATTCTTGGAATAATTGCCAGTTCATTTTTGTAAAACTCAATCAATTTATTTAGATCAGACAGCGAAGTTCATCCCATCCCCTCTCATTGTCTCTATGACATCAAAACCCTTTGTTTATCACTAAAATATGCAGAATGGCTAAAAATGTGGCACCAGACAATTTCTTAGACTCAACTCTGTTCATAAGTTTAGAAAACAAATAGTTCTAACTGGTGATATTCATCTGTGAAGACAACTAGCGAATGTTTTCTGCTGTGGACATATCATATTTATCTCACCGAGAAGTCACCAAATTTGTGAACATGCTAAGAAAGATCCTGTTGTTGTAAGGATCGGCCGTTCCATGTTTAAGGTCAACAAACATAAGTTTCACAAGCATTCACTCATAGCCTACGGAGACAGCACCAAGATTTAAGATTTCCCATGTTTCACCAAAACTACTTCACAGTTTTATTATACCTTTTCCGGTGAAGGGCTTCCAGGATATGTCATTCGAAACGACAAAACAAACTATGATCAAGTCTTGCAATATGATCTGTAGACATGCACGAATGTTTGGTATTTTCCATATGCCAGTTGGATGTGCCATCAGGGGTCACTTCAGTGCTTTTGAAATCGTATCGAGCGAAAGGCGTCTAATATATGAAATTCGAAACGCTAAAATTATGCTCAGCCGTTGCTGTGGGATCTGCAGATGCACCTGGGGGCTTCTGAATTTGCAGGCTCCACTTGTCAGTTCCACAGAGCCGCTTTAGTATTCTCGAAGACAGTTTTCGACAGAATTCACCTAGGGTTTGTAATTCGAAACACTGAAACCATGCCCGGGTCTTGCAATAGGAACTGTAGAAGGTTTTGATGTTCCATTTGCTATTGAATGTGACACAAGAGCCGCTTAAGTATTATCTTAGACCGTTTCTAGCGAAGTGTTTAACCCTTTGAATTCTGATGGTATCTTTCTTGCCAGCTCAATGGCACCAACTGTAAGAATCTATATTCCTTACTTGGGGGAAGACGAATCAATATTTTCAACGTGCAGCCTTGGGGCTGCACGTTGAAAATCTTGATTTGTGTACTTCAGAAATTCAGCGAGCAACAATCTATTTAATGAAGTCAGGTGATATCACGATCCTGGTCATTCGGGTTCAAAGGGTCAAGGGGTATTTAATTGGAAACACAGAAACTAATGTGACTAGGGATCCCACCAGAGACACTTTAGTTTTTTTAGACCGTTTCCTATGAAACGCGTCCAAGATATGTAAATAGAAACGATAATGTATGCTCAGATAATGCAATTAGAACTACAAGTGAGCACGAAGGTTTGCTGTATTCCCATGCGCCACGTAGTTGTGTTGCCAGAGCCACTTCTTTTTACCGTTTCTTGGCATGGTTCTCTGAAGCTAAAACTATGCCAAGTTGATCCAATGGTGTCTAGTTGTGCACTGATGTTTTGAATTTTCCATGCGCTACTTCACTGTCCCAGGGGACCATTTTAATGATTTTAATGATTTGCATACCATTCCCAATAAAAAGCCAAAAAGCCTTCTAATTTGAAACATTAAACTTACACCCAAAATGTTAAAACTGGGCCTGTAGATTTGCACCACGGTCTCGGATTTCCATGTGCCTCGTGTCGGTTAGTGTTTTCTTTTTTCCACATCCATTTCCAACGAAAAGGTGCCTAGGACGTGTAATCCGAAACTATAAATATATGTTTAGATGTTGCAATATGGGTTGCGGATGTACACGAAGGGTTTGCATTTTCTACGTGCCTGTACCAGGCGACCATTTAGTGTTTTCTTATGCCGTATCCATGCCCGGCAAAAGGCTTTTATTGTATGTAATTCAAAACGCTAAAAGTGTACTCAGATGTTGCAACAGGGTTTGTAGATGTAAACAAAGGTTTCGGACTTTCCACGTGCCTGTACTATGGGTCTACGTCGGTGTTGTCTTATTATTTGTGCCATTTCCTGCGAAAGATTTGAAGGGTATGTAATTCTAAACGCTAAAACTATGCTCTGATTTTGTAAAGGAATTGTGGGGCGTTTACGAAGGTCTCCATGTGACATCAGAATCACTTCTGTGTTGTTTACACCATTTCCAGCGAAACACTCAGGGGCAGGGTATTCAATTCGAAACGCCACAGCTACGCTCAGCTGTTGCAATGGGTTTGCACGTGTGTAAATTCCGATTTCTTGCGTTTGCCACTTGGGTGTGTCACCAGAGCCACTTTAGTAATTGTATAGCGTATAGTGAAAGCCTCCTTGCAATTTAGTTCGAAACGCTAAAACTATAACCCGGTGTTGCAAAAGGATAGATCTACACGACGCTTGGAATTTTGAAACGATAATACTAGCTTCAAATGTTCAAATAAGGTCCTCCCCGAGGGAACATCGGGAGTGAAGCAGTGCTCATTACTGGTAAAATACAATTGTCTGTAGAGAGCATAAATCGAAACACTGAAGCTATGCCCAGATGTTCACTAGGATCTGTAGATGTGCATGAAGGTTGCGTGTTTTCCATGTTGGACTGACATGCCACAAGAGCCACTCAAGTGTTTTCTTGGGCCATTTAGTCGAAAGGGCTTCTAGAGTGTGCAATTCAAAATACTAAAACTATACTCAAATGTTGCAAAAGGGGTCTGAAGATGTGCACGAAGGTTTCGGATTTCCATGTGCCTCTTTGCGTACAACCAGTACCACATTAGCATTCTGGATAGCTGCACCACGAAAGCCTCTTTAATATGTTTTACTGTTTCCTGCGAAAGACTCATGGGAGATGAAATTCGAAACGTTATTACAATGCTGAGATGATGCAATAGTATCTGCAGATGCACACGAAGGTTTTGGATTTTCATGCCTGTCCCACCAGGGCCATTTTAGTTTCTTCTTAGACCATTCCTGGCAAACGTTTTTTGTTTTTATTTTCGGGATTGTAATTAGAAACGATAAAACAATGCTGTGATGTTACAATAGGGTATGTGGATGTGTAAGAAAGTTTTGGATTCTTCCTGTACGATTTGGCTGTGCCATCAAGGTCATTTTTGTGCATTTTTAAACCAGACCCGCTGAAAGAATGTTTGGGTGTGCAGTTCGAAACGCAAAATCTAAGCTTAGTTGTTGCAAAAGGGTCATAGATGTGCACGAATGTTTCGCATTGTCCGTGTGACCATTTCATGCCACTAACTTCTGTTGTATGTAATTCGAAATGCTACAACTATGCTCAGGATTTGCAATATGGTCTGAAGATGGAAACGAAAGTTTTGCTTCATGCCATCACAGAACCACTGTAGTAATTTCTGAAACCGTTTCTGTCGAGAGCTTTCTTAGTTATGCAATTCAAAACGCTAAACTGCGCTTAGGTGTTCTAATAGGGACTGCAGGTGTTCACCGAGGTGTCGGAGGGACACGTTAGACCGTTCCCACAAAAGGCTTCATGTGTATTCGAAATGGTAATAGTATGCCCAGGTATTGCAATAGGATATGAACATCTGCATGAATGTTTATGAGTTTCCATGTACCAGTTTGCTGTGCCACTAGCACCACGTTTGTGTTCTCTTAACCCTTTACCTAACGAATCGACCGCATCTGTCCGGGTAATATACAAAATGAGCACTTGAAAAAATAGTATTTTTAAAAATTCAACAAAACCATATCTTGTGACCCTCCTCATTGGAACGATCTCGAGCTCGTTCCAATGGGAGGGTGGGGGGGGGGGGCGGGGTGGGGGTCATAGGATATGGTTTTGTTGAAATGTCTTGGAAAAAATAATATTTAAAATAATAAACTTTGATGTCGTCTGCGTGTGGGTAAAAGTCAACTCGTTTGCGCTAAAATACGTTTAAGTTATGTAATTCGAAGCACAAAAACCATGCGGAGAGCTTGCAATAATATACGTAGATGTGAACGAATGTTTGAGCATTTCTTCACTCGCTTGCTCTATCACTTGGTCTGTTACAGGACCATATTCGCCCAGCCTAGATCATTTGTGCGGGTGCTAATTAAAACTGTATAGCGTGATCTGTCAGTGACACTATTAGTAGCAACACGTTTGGTAACTCTCCATGTGGTAATATCTTGCCACAATATCTCTCTGTGTCTCATATTGCCTCCATTTTCTTGTTCCCCTTGTTTCGAGCTCTTCTTATCTGCATTTCTCTTTCGATCATTTCAATATTTCATATCTTGTGTAATTAAAATGATTCCAGAATTATTATGCTGAGGATATCTGCGATGGATGCCAGAATTATCACATGATCAGGGATGAAAATACTAAATTTTCACGAGTGGCTTTTCCACGTGTGACAATTCAACTGTTTTCACCCCCCTCTGAATGAAGTAATAGTAGTATCCAAGCAAATGGTGTAGGTTGTCTATTCATTATTTGCCACAACAAGCAAAAAGTGGGTCCAAAACATTAACACTTGGAAACATTTTTCGTTCTCATGGCGCCTCGTGGGTAGCTAAATTTGTCACCCCTTGCAAATTGAGACGTTTTTAGTATGCCACGAGTTGCGCCTGGTCAGTGTACTTCCAGGAGCCCGGTGGCTCAGTGCTTAGAGCATTGAGCTTCAACACCCGAAAGGCTCAAAGTTCGATCCTGACCATATCATTGTGTAATTATAATGATTCCAGAATTATTATGCTGAGGATATCTGCGATGTATGCCAGAATTATCACATTAGTAGGGATGAAAATACTAAATTTTCCCAAGTGGCTTTTCCACAAGTGATAATTCAACACTTCCACCTCCCCCTGAATGAAGTAAGAATAGCAAATGGTGTAGTTAGTCTATTTATTATTTGCCACAACAAGCAAAAGAAACATTGTTGTTGTTCTAAACGTGTAAGCTCTCAGCCAAGCAGAAATCGTTCTCATGGCACCTCGTGGGTAGCTAAATTTGTCACCCCTTGTAAATTGAGACGTTTTTAGTATGTCACGAGATGCGCCTTATTAGTGTACTCCCAGGAGCCCGGTAGCTCAGTGGTTAGAGCATTGAACTTCAACCCGAAAGGCCCAAGGTTCGAACCTGGCCCGCGTTAACTGTGTCCTTGGGCAAGACACTTAATCCCGATTTCCCACGTGGGGACACGGTGGCAGTGTGTACTTATGACCAATAATAATTTAACACTCTACCAGTTAAACAAATGATTTCGTTCTTCATCCCATCTTCTAGTCACCAATTCTATAAAATAACAATGCTAGGTTCGACTGGAGTTAGGAATAAAATACTGACATACGACAAGATTAACTTCCATCTTCACATACAAAAATTATTTGTGCATAGGAATATAGGAAAAACTACATATTTTAATAGCCAGGCTCCTTGTCGGAACCCAGGGAAGTAGAGCAGCTCTCGTGTGCTGGTAAAATAGGACCCCAAATCAACGCCTGGGTTGGAAGTCCTCCAAGGTGGGCAACATAGACATAAACCAAAAGTTAATTGGCTTCATCCCTATTTTGCGGTCATGAGAAAGTCAAAGATGCGGAAAGGGACCTGAAACAACAATAAATATATCGTTCCCCGAGTTCCAATATGTTTTGTGTGCCGGCACATTGGAACTCAGGGGACGAAATGGAGAAGTATTATCCCGGTATCCTAGAAGATTTCTACATTCAATTCTCCAGTTGGTGACTGTATACAGTCTAAAATCAGTTGGGTTGAAAATCAACCAAATTAAATGAGTGGAGTGAATATGAACCCAGTTCGTTCATATTCACCCAACCCAGTCGATTTAGCTTAAGATTTAGTCCAACTGTTTTTTAGAGTATACACATTAACATTTACTAGTTCATTCTGTTTATATTTTTTTCTGCCGTGTACGCTGTATTGACTCCATTTCCACACATTACGCTCGGTCGTCACACCCCGACGCAGTGAGTTTGCAAATACGCCATCATTTCATTGCGGAATCTCTAACAGCACATTCGCCTGAACGTATACACGATTCAATTTTATTTACTTCTTTTGGATAGAATGGGCATTATTCTTCGTGAAAATCTCATAAAAAGCATTGACTTGATGACAAAAATATGTCGGTATTTTTACATTTTATTACTCTATGGAATCGCTAAATTCTCATGTAAGTCGAACGCCCAGTCCAAATGCAATGTACTGACAAACAGTATCGTTGATCAAATTGAGATAATAATTCTCTTCCTACCAAGTCTAGATTTCGGATACTATCTTTATCATATTTCCTGCAAGGTTTTTATATTCGATAAGGTTTGTATTTAAATTTGAATTTTTCATGTTTACCCAAGTTCGTCCCAAATTAATTACATTAGCCAATTATCAATTATCATTGTGGGTTGACCAGTTTTCTTTTAAATGGGATTTCGAGAATGCTAGGAGCCTCTACTGTCATTGAACTGCTGTGTTGCAAGATAGCACATAGTACACTATAAGATTCTGTGGAAAGGGGTCTTTCCATAAGCGTCACGAAGATTACCGAAAGTGTTGAGGTGGGGTGAGGGTTGAGTGAGCCTGATTTGTCCCGACTGTGTCAGCTAATGTCCGGACTGATAACATATTCCAACTGCATCACCAAGGTAGATTTGTTTCAGATTTGTTGGTAATGTAATGCGTCTTGTGTCTTGTCCAATCTGGAATTAACTAACATCGTTTCTACCATATTAGTTCACTAACACGCCGTGTAATATACTGGATCCCGCGTTAACATCTGTGTGCCTTAAACTTAAAAAATAATACATTTCTGTACTTTGAATACAGGTCTTGTCACCCTTGGTTATGTCATCTTAGAAAATATATATTTAAGCGGTGGAGTATAAAGGTTTTTCAACTCTGGATACGATCCAAAAGTTGCGCCCGATGCGATGACGTATATAAAACTGGAATCATTGTTCAATTTCAACACAATTAGATACCTTAAATTTCAACCTTGCCGTAAAGGAAATACGAATACCGTCCCGACTGTGATGGTTCAATTCCCGAGAGATAAAATATTCCAAATACATCTTTTAACCCTTTACCCAACGTAACGGCCAAAACCGGCCAGCGCTATTCTCAAAAATCGTCAATTAATTTTCACTATTTTTTTCATTTTTTGTCTCAAAAACATAGGTTATGACCCCTCGTTGGAACGAGCTCGTCGAGCTCGTTCCAACGAGGGGTCATAACCTATGTTTTTGAGACAAAAAATAAAAAAAATTAGTTATTCAAGAATTATTTTTGCAGGTGTCGTCTGCTTTTCATGTTTGGTAAAGGGTTAAGGCATGCCTTGGTGCGCAACTTAATATTCAATTAACCGTTTACCTACCACGAAAGGCAGACGACACTTGTAAACAAAACTTTCAAATAACAAATTTTTATCATGTTTTGCGTCAAAAACATAGGTTATGTTAGTTCAAAAGAGGTGTCATAAGCTATGTTTTTGAGACAAAAAAGGAAAAACATAATGAAAATTAAATGGTGATGTTTGTGAATAGCGCTGACCAGTTTTGGCCGTTACGTTGGGTAAAGGGTTAAGACGCACCTTAAGCCAAACTGGTCATGCATTATAGCACAAGTGTGCGAGGTGTTTTTCTTGCAGCAAACAGATCGCGAGGCAAACGTCTCGCACATCAAACGTGTTTGATATTCTCTGGCTCGCGATGTCTCAGAGTGTGCGGGATTCGAGGCAGATAACTTACGACGACCACGCCATTGTTATCGTTTGTGGCAGAGTTCTGTTAATCAGACCAATCAAATTACGCTTCCATATAACTTGACTTGTCCAAAATGGCGCGTACCACAAGAGTAGAGGAATACACACGCGAGGAAAACATAATAAACATTTGACAAAGACACCCCAGCTTGCATACAGCGTTACCGCAATGGTGTTACTTACTTATGGGAAGGTATGTCAAACAATAACGTTTCCAAAACAAGACCACTGCGTTATATAAGAAGTCGTTGAATGGTTCAGGATAGTTGTGATACTGTTACATTTTAACAATGTTCCACAGTATCGAACAACCCTAAAGGGTCCAATGACGACTCCAGTTGACCATTTTCCTAATATTAAAACAGTTTTCCCAACATGCTGTCTCTAGAGAAACTTGCAAATTGCATTCTAAGTGCCTAGACAGTTTTATTTTTAGATAAGTCTTGGCTGTCAATGTAGGCAGCCAAAACTCACATATAGACGACTGTAAAGTCACCTCAACGTCAGGAGCCAATACTGTAAAACTTTTACAAATGTATTTTCTAGAATTGTCTTTTCTAGTTATGACTTTAAATGGGCTAAAATGTACCATTAGCATTTTCAAAGATTTGGCAATTTGCCAGTTGGCAAATTGCCATATCTATTAAAATGCCAATGGTTCATTTTAGGCAGTTATATATTACGTGGAAAATACAATTATATGGTTAGAGTTTGTTAAATAATGTAAGACAGTTGTGTTGTCCACAACGTGTTAATAGCGTGTGCACAACTGTAAAGGATTGCTAAACAATTGCGTTCCAATAAGAGTAAAATCCTCCTCGCCTTCTGACTGAATGAGAGCTGGCGTAGTTTCTGTCATGCTTACGGCTCCAGTAGCAAACGGTACCGTCTGACGTCACCACGCGAAATATTTGAAATGACGTCGCCCGTTTCGTAATGGCTTCCTCAACAGAGTGACTTGCAAGCCGCTTCATTTTTCTGGATTTTTAACACGCGCTGCAGACGGTGTTCCGGATAAAGTGTTATTTAAATTACAAACCGATTTACGATTTGAACTAAGATGGAATGAGTTTATCTGGTTTATTGATTATTTATATAGTGCCGTCATGGGTACACGAGAGGTTTATTTTCTAAACCCGTGATCGTTAAAAGTTGTCTTGCAGAAGGCAACTTTTAACGATCACACGTTTAGTTAATAAGCTTCTCGTGTTTCACAATGTAGGTTTTGGGCTACGGGTAGTGTCTTATTGGAACATATACGTTATTGTGATGATTTGACGGTAACATGGCTTCGCGTCTCGGTTGAACATAAGCTCCGAGCCACAAACCTCAAACCAAGTTACCGTCAATTCATCACAATAATTTATAATGTTGCCACGTTTTCACGACGTGACTACGACATTAATAAGAAGGCGTTGATCTGATTTTATTGCCATCGTAATGAACAGCCGTTGGCACAACCTCACTGGGGGTCCGCGATTGTACTGTCAGTAAACGTTATAGTCACAAAAAAACGCAACGTTTCTACAACCACAATGTGCTAGCGGGGAAGAGTGTCGCTACAACATTGGATCTACCGATTTCAAAAATAGGGCTAAGAGGGAGGCAGCAATCAGCGAAATAGTCGCATCTATAAAAATGCCACGTACGTAAAACGCATTTTTACCTCAGACTTCCAGATCAATCGCCTCTGCTGCCGGTCAAATCATTCCCAAAGTAACACGAGTCCGGTTAAAAATTGTTTCTACTTTGGGGGCATATGCATAAATTTCGATTTAATAATTTGAATAAAACGAAAGCTAAAAATTGGGTATATTTTTGCTTGAGTAGTCTATGTCTTGAACGAAGACCTGTCGATTTTAAGAATAACTGTTATCAAATACTGAGCTAAATTCACTCCGGTCTGCGGGTAGCTCGACACGCTAACTGCCAAGCGAGCAATATTATTTGTTTATTGGAGTTTAACGACCCTTTCGACAACCAAGGTCCCTTGGTGTCGGGAACGAGCAATATAGTTAAGCTCGATTGCTCACGTATGCGATGACCTTAACTGTGTGGATCTAGAACTACAGTCACCCATTTGTATTATCAATTATGCGTGTGACATGAGTCCAAGTATACTGAGTCAAGAAAGAAAGTATAATAGAAACAAATGTGAAAAAATAGCATAAAGGATGAAATATAATAGTTCTAATGTTGCATGTTTGTGGATAAGAAGTCGTGCAAAGAGTTTAATGACATGTTGTTGTTGTCCACCCAACCATATACAATTTTGCTACGGATTTCAAAATAACACGTGCTGCCCGAAAATGTCAAATTGAATGGGTGACCGACGATTTTCTTTGTGTTATGTTGTGCTAGATAGCCTGCCTTATTGAGAAAACACGCTAGATTTTGTCTTCCGACATTTTAAAAAATGCCAAGGTTAACCGAAAATCAGAGGTTGCGTGCCATTGGTATGCATGAGGCTGGGATACCTCCAGATTAGCTCGCTGCTGAGTTCGGAGTCACTGTGGCCACTATCTACCGTCTCATCTGAAGGTATAGAACGACTGGATCTACTGCCGGCCGACCGTGATCAGATCGACCACGAGTTACGACCCCTGCACAAGACCGACACATCAGGACGTCTCACTTGCGGGATCGCTTCCATCCGGAGATGAGGACAGCAGCAATGACTCCTGGTAGAACTAACAATAGAATCAGTGCACAAACTGTCCCAACAGACTCGCTGAACACAGCATCCGAAGTAGGCGTCCATACCACAGACCAATCCTTTCCGAACGTCATCGTACCATCAGAATGGAATGGGTACATCAGCGTGTTCGCTGGACTCAGCAGCATTGGAACACAGTTCTTTTTAGTGATGAATCACGATTTTGTCTTCGATGCGCTGATGGTAGGGTAAGAGTGCATCGCCGACGAGGAGAACGGTTTTCTGATGCTTGCGTGCGGGAATGCGATCGTATCAGTGGGGGTAGTGTAATGATTTGGACAGGAATTTCCTTGCACCATCGAACGCAGTTGATCTTCATCGATGGTAATCTGAATGGACAGCGATGTCGGGACGAAAGTCTTAACACTGTTGTTGTCCCGTTGTTCAACGCTAACGTCGGATTGCAGTTATTCCAGCAAGACAATGCCCGATGTCACGTGCCGCGTATCTGTCGTGACGTTCTCGAGGAGCAGAGCGCCGAACGTCTTCCCTGGCCACAACGTTCGCCAGATTTGTCGCCAATCGAACATCTTTGGGATCAATTGGACCGTCGGGTACGACTTCATGATCGTCAGACGTTAGGCGATTTACGTAATGTTCTAAGGCAGGAGTGGAACGCAGGACCAAAGGCTGACATCCAGAGACTTATCAGGCCCATGCGCCGTCGATGTCTTGCCATCCAAGAGGCAAACGATGGACATACACGCTATTGACTGCATGTGTGAACTTTTCATTTCACCCCAAGTCTGAGTTGCGACGTCCTGACGTGACGCTGGCAACAGTAAGAACATGAAATTATGCAAATTCATACAGCTAGGCTCGAAATATGAACTTACAATAATTTGTTTGGGATTAAAGTCGATAATACTAAAACAAATTGTTCTTCAAAGTTTATTATACTTTCTTTTTTGACTCAGTATATTAAATCTAGCCCCGTAAGAAGTACTTGATTACCAGCAAGACCGAGTCGATATCTATGACGCCAATCCTTACAAAAATGTCCCGAATGGAAAAGTTTTTAGTGGAGAGTGTCACATACCCACACCACTCTCGCTATGCGCCTCAACATTGTTTTACAAAACTCAAAACTTTTGTGAGATATATTGAATCATTTTCAAATGGATAATTCAGCCGCTGCTGTGTCAATCCAGCTTCTTTTTACTGCTTGTGGTTTTCACAAGGTGGTAAGTCGCGCCTTGGTGTGTTATCACTGGTGTTTGAAACAACACAATAATTCGATAAGTGATATTTGATAACATTTTGTGATCAGTTCTGTACGGAATCCATCACAAAATGTTATAAAATACAGTATTGCGATGTATCATTGCACCTAGTACCTGCAATTACAAAATGAGTGCGTTCCTTCTTGTTTTTTCTGGAAACAATTAGGGCTGAAACGGTTGGCTCTTTTTCACAACCGACTAACCCAGAGCTATAACCGGATAGTATCCGGTCCTCCGTGGCCATTATTTCACCGAATATCGGATCAAAACTATAGGGATTGGAAAGCAATATTCACAGAAACTATTCCGCAGTGTGCATACAAACGAACGTTGTCGAGTACTTGACAACGTTCGTTTGTATACATACTACGGAATAGTTTCTGCGATTACTCACGGAAATTGCCGATCATTAAAAAAGTCTTGAATGCCAAAGTCGATTGTTTCTCAATATATACAACACGGCTTCGAGGTGTAATCTATCCCAGGGTAGAAGCGGCAGATTTACTACGTTTTAACTCTGAAATGACGATCACTGTCGATATTTCGGATAACTGATTGAGAGTTTTTCTAATCGGTTAGGTAGGTAACTGGTTTCAAATCGATTATCCGGTTAAACATTTCTGTGCTAGAAACACTGTCGTTCCACGTACGATTGATTATCAATACAGATTTTTGAAATTTGATTCGTATTTGTCCGTGCAGAAAAATATTACAGCAAAAACGAATTCATCAGTGCATTTTAGTGCCTAGTCTAGTTTCTTCCCGGAGTTCAGAATTGAAATATTCTTGCAGTCCGTCTCTACCATTAATTTGATTGTGAGTGTAGATGACTTCCAAAGGTATGGATACGTAATTATGTAATAAACGGGTTGAATTCAGTGTAAACACTGTGCCTGCCCACTGGATATTTCTAAGGGTATCACTGACACGCACTCAGGAGTTGTTATTTGTGTTCATATTCCTCTTTCTAAATCACAGTCACCAATTATTCTATGTTATGATGCTATATAGGTAATGGAAAATTTAACACGAAAATAGGTGGCATGTTATTTTGGATGGCGTCAAATATCTACACAATGTTATATTTTTTTCCAGTTTTCGTATTCAAAACTGTGAAGCCGTTCATAAATATGGGTGGACAGCAAAAAAGTGGCAAATTATTATTTTGCTTAAATTTTTGACGACATCAAAAATAACCTATCACCAATTTTCAAGCTAACTTTCCATTACTTTTATAGAACCTTACCCCCTCCCCCCCCCCCCCCCCAAGGTATGTTCATATTTTTTTAGCAAAAACTCCCACATTCTCGCGGAAAACTTCTTTAGAAACGACGGAAGCCGTTCAGTAGACCCCGATGATGAAGAATCAACATTGTCGAATCTCTGAATGTCCTATATTTAACCCTAATCTTAACATAACGACAATAAAAAAGAGGCGAGTGCTATTCACAAAAAAATGCCTTTCAAATTTAATTTTTTGACAATTTCTGTCTCGCAACGTTAGTCTTTCCTGTCCTAGGAATGGGATCAGTGAGCATGTTCCAGTAAGTGATCATAAGTTTGTTTAGGCACAAAATGAATATATGTATTCAAAAATGTTTTGCAGGTGATATCAGCAACTTATTGTTGTTGGAAAGGTTCAACAAATGTTGTGGGGGTCAATTTGCCCTCGCACGTCTAACATTAGCACTGTATGTGGTTTCACTTTTAAATTTCGTCTAAAGACGCAGAAAACTATGAAAAGGTCACTGCGTCGCATGTAGTTTTCACGATATACCAGTTGTTTGTTGCAGTAAGTTTATATTTTAATAAAGTATTAAGACGGTCGCAGACTTGGAGAGAGTGCTTTGTGGAAATTAATTCGTCAGTATGACATACGGTCGTTGTTATGAAACGATCTCCAAATACATATAGACATAACTTTTCATCGGAATTCCAGTGTTGGAGACATCTTTATGATGTCTGCATCATTGAGACTGGCGCCATTTGATAACGGAAATTCTCGTAAATTCCTAATGAAAATTGATTTACCAAAGGATGTGAGTGTTCTTTGATGAATGTGCATTGGGGTGCGTTTTGTATATTTCGAATGCCGTTCAGTGCAGTCGGACACATATCGCCCCGAGCTCTCAAGCCACCTGTCGAATTCTACAGGACATTGGTATGGCCTGGAACCAGTCTAGTCCTTGAACTGTCCGTCACATATGCTTATATTCAATCTTCTGGAATATTTCAGCTGGTCGGAAAAGCGAACGTGCGGTTCGCTTTTCCGACCAGCTGAAATATTCCAGACGATTGAATCTAAAAAAAACACATAACATTTTGTTTTCTTTGAATGAAGACAAGAAACGTTTCTCAATTCGGCAGAATCTTTGATGATTTTATTTTATAACTATTTTAATTATTATTACTATTATTTTAATATTTACTATTAGGCATGTATTTCGAACAAACTTATTATGAATGAAGACTCAGCACAACTGAAACTCTATGCATACGTCGCGTAGTTCCACCAATTGCATAAATATCTTGATGTTTTTCAAGGCGAATGAAGTACTTTTTCAATGGAATATCTATAACGGGAACGGGAGAATATCTTTATATCTACGTGAGTGACGGGGCGCCATATTAAATCAACGGTAGCCATTGCGCCAAATCCACAAAAAGTTGGTGAATAAATAGGTCACGAGTGAGACGAATTTTTAACAGAAAACCACCTGTCCCACTATCATCTCTGACATTGGGTTTCAGACAGAAACGATAACATAAAAAATTTTCAACATGAAGTTAACACAACATCAGTTTTGCATCTGATAAGAATTGAAAAACTTACAAGTAATGGATGGAATAATGATTTTTTTTTTTCATCTCGTAACACCTTTCTGATTGGTCTAATTAAGAAACCTTAACAAGTGGCCATCTCGTCATTTAAACAATGAACTATTTTGCTGTACACAAACTAAAAACAAAGCCGTTGTGCCAAGTGCAAGTAAAAAAAATATTATCAATGCAGTTCCCGTTTCAGTTGAGTGAGGAATTGACGGTGAAAATTAAATCAGTCAGTTATATTTATTGACTTAATTACGATTACAAAAAAGAGAAAAAAAAACTGTGAACGATGTCTGGGTGGAAGTCGTCTAAACCTGGAAACATGGGTATAAATGATTGTTGCAGTCACGATTAGCTATGCGTTGTTCTCATGAAACATTATTTTATTATCATTTCGGGTACGAATATGGCAGCAGACTTCGAGGACTCTTTGAGTTGATTGCATATATTTTGCGTGTTCTATATATTACATCTATCATTTTGATGTACAATTTGCGTATATTTAATTAATGTAATATTAGAGGTGGGAATTGCAAAGTAAACAAATTCCTCTTACTTTTATAGCACCTTAATTACTTTCTGCCATCGTTCGACTACAGTACTCACTTGCTTACTTCTGGATAGCATCGTGTGAAACGCTTACATCCACAGGACATTCATTATGCCTCACCAGACAATACCATAAAGGGACGGACAGTTCTCCCGGGAGGGACACAATAGGTCAATATTGTATATCACGTGCCTCTTATATTTTGCTTGGCTAAAAAGTAAAACTCTCTTCTTTCTTGTAGTTTTGAAGGATACAGCTGCAGGCGTATTGCATCCGACGTAATTCAGTTTCTATTATTGATCAAGTGCTGATTCCTAGAAAGTGAACAGCCGGGATTATAAGCATAATTTGTAATGAACCAATTCTTCCAGAAAAGTGAACCCAATTTATGTATATCAATAAATTAATAGGCATCATATTTTTGAAGTGATTGTAATATTTCGTTTTTCTGTTTTATAATTTCTGTGCTTTAAAACTGGGATAAGCGAAAATCAGTAAATTCGCGGATCATGTTGTTTCGGCACATCTCTGTATTTAAAAGCGGTAACTGCATTAAGAAATAAATTTCATATCTCCTTAAAACTTTTTCAGGACCCAGTGGGACGGCCTGAAAGGGGATATAAGACAGAAATGAGTGGAGATTAGTCAATTGTTGCACTTCTATTATCACAATAATGTTGCAGTAGATTAGCTGGCGTCGTATCTCTTCGGAGGATATTCAGTACAATTTAACCATAACAGCATGTCTCGTAATTGACTGCGCATGCGTAGTTCCCTCTTCGCTGCGGGAACTATACCATCCCCAATGGGCCCGATACAGATACAATCAATTCCAAGTCATTTTATAATCCTTAATTACTTTTAAACACGCTTTACTTCAAACAGGGTTCATACATTTGTCAAAATACTCTCAACAGCTTCCATCAATGCAGACCAGGGGCGCGCATACCTGACTTATCTCGTCATGAATATCGACTTTTGATAAAGTTATCTCCCCTAAAATTATTAGGCGGGCGAGGAAGGTCCAATTAAGAAGCGTGTAATTATTGGGAAAACACCTATGACATCAGAAGAAAATAAAGAGAAGTTTCCTTTTCTTACTTTTAATAAACCAAAACAACAGACAGCTCTCGGGGCTGTCTCTTGTTTTCGTTTATTAAAAGTTACAAAAGGAATCTTGGCTTTCTATGGCAAGCTAATTAGAAACAATTAAGTGATCGTCCACTTTGACCCTTTATTTAGCGAATGTGTCTTACAGCAATTTACAAGTTTTTATTCTTCCCGGAACGAAATTAGCAAATTTTACCCCCGAGATGCTTATATTAATGCCAGCTTCTGCGTTTTTGTGATACTTTACAGGGAAATGCTCGAAGTTTGTGAAATGATGTCCGCATCGATGATTCAACTTCGAAATTTTAGTTTTTATATGAAATACCCACACCCTTTGCGTTAAATTTAGTGACAACTTTAGAAAAATAAGCTGAAGTAACTTTCATGTAAATCTCTTCCAATGACGAAAATTGTCAGCCATGATAGCTCATTGGCTAGAGTACATGATTTAAGCCGAAAGGTCGACGATTCAATCCCGACCCTCGGCATCTGCATCGTGTCCTTAGGTAGGACAATTAACCTAACTGCCCATGTGAGGCGCTGTGTGCTAATGCATACTACAAGTCGATGGTGAACTTGTCCTGGAGCGCTGCAAACACTGATTGTTTCGGAAAGTTGGAGACTTTGTCACCTCCTGCTCGGTGGTTCCTCTGGTACTCCGGCTTCCTCCACTCGTAAAACTGTCCGACATGATATGATCCTGGCTGTTGAAAGTGTAATATCCCAATAAACAAACAAACATCAACACTTACCCTCCCATCACACAGTTTAAAGTTTGAGTGATAACACACACAAACGCACAAAACAGTGGAGCGTTAAAATCATATTAAAAGCTGCAGGTGACTCAGATTCAAATTTCTTCCTGCTCAATAAAGCATCAAAAACGAGAAAATGGAAGAATTTTTTGTTGTTGATTTGATTACCGTGGTGCATTCAGACTAAACAATTCCATAACACGCTCTTCACTTCGATGAAGCTATTTATGTAAAACTATCACACGCGCTTTCTCTGTATTTGATGTGTTCAACAGTTTTTAATACACTCAGAAAACAAACGCGCTGGGAAAACTGATTGTTTCTTTTGAAATTACCAGCAATTGGAAAACTTTAATTTGTTCATTTGGCAAGCAATAAACACGACGAACGCATGTCCGTAACAATCTGGTGTATTAAATTGAACTGTTGCGTAACGTTACGAATTAAACTCACCCCCTTTACCCAACGTGACGGCCAAAACCGGCCAGCGCTATTCACAAAATCGCCAGTCAATTTTTATGAGTTTTTGATTTTTTATCTCAAAAACATAGGTTACGACCCCTCATTGGAACGAGCTCGTCGAGCTCGTTCCAATGAGTTTTCATAACCTATGTTTTTGAGACACAAAATGAAAAAAATTAGTTATTCAAGAATTTTGTTCTCTGGTGTCGTCTGCTTTTCATGTTAAGTAAATGGTTAAGCACGCAGCATATCGAATGCGATGCAACTGATGCGATCAAACTATTATTACCGATCTCCCTTGTCACTTTGTATTTTTGACATCTTCTGATACTGATGGCTTGATCGTTACTAAATAATGAATACATGCATGGACATCATTTTCCCATGGGAACCCCAGGAATTGAAGCATTGTCTGATTTCTGTAGTAAACAAGCTCCGGTTTACTGGTAAAATAGGACGCGGCAACCAATGCCTGGGGTGGAAGTCCTGTAAAATGGAAAACATAGGTGAAATCTTTTGACTGGACTTGACTTCATATCCATGTTGCGTTCACGGTTGGCCATAATGCAGAAATATGCGGCCTTGAATTTTAACAAATAAATAAATTGAGAACATTGAATCCAGCTACGCCGTCTCCAAACAATAAATACATAAAATTCACGAGTGCTTACACGGAAGGATACAACGAGAGGTGCAGCCTCTCGTTCTATCCTTCGATGATGGCATGAATGCCGTATTAACGAACGCATTCACACATCGCGACGTTCTGTGTTTATTACATACCTCTATGACATAGAATCCATTAATTCAAAAATTCACACATCACACATAGAAACTTTCAAACTTTAAAACTCTTTATTATTTATTGGCCGAAGCAGTCGATATATCATCGCACCTTCCGAATTGAGCTGGGCCAGAATACGACGTTTTGATTGGCCGATTATGAAAATGGGCGGAGTTTAGTTCTTTTGATGCATCCATGACGTCGGCTGAAAAAATCGTCCGTCAACGGAAATCTGCATGGAACACGTGTTTCGTACAGATCTGTAATACGGAACTGGAGAAAAGGAGAAAAAGTAATAGGCGTGTAATTGTAATAATCTTACAAAATGTTTCAAAAGAACTTGCTTAAACGTGTCAGTGTGTATTGTCAAATAAACCTATTGAATTTCATTTCATTTTATGTAAATAGAGATATACAAACTCTTTTCTGTACAGTATAATCTTCTGGTTCCTGGCAGTGAAAGATATATCCCCTTATATTTCATTCAAGGGTTGTTCTTTTGATAAATAGTCCTGTTTATTCCAAATTTTGTTGCAAATAATGATTTTTTTTCCATATTTCTTTTAAGATAGAAAGTTATATAATCAACCGTGCCCACCTAAAAGGACTTCAACGTAAAGAGATAACATGATAGTATTTCAGATAACTATAGTTTCCACATCCGGGTCTCTTGGTCCAAACCAAATCACACTGATATTTATTCAGGAGGAAACAAAATGTTTAACCCTTTACCTAACCTGAAAAGCAGACGACACTTGCAAAAATAATTCTTGAATAACTTATTTTTTTCATTTTTTGTCTGAAAAACATATGTTATGACCCCTCGTTGGAACGAGCTCGACGAGCTCGTTCCAACGAGGGTCATAACCTATGTTTTTGAGACAAAAAATGAAAAAAATAATGAAAATTAATTAGCGATTTTTGAGAATAGCGCTGGCCGTTTTTGGCAGTTACGTTAGGTAAAGGGTTATTTATTTATTTATTTATTGGTGTTTAAGGTCACATAATTCTGCACAATGGCTATCCATGACCGTGACAGTTTTATGGGTGGAGGAAGCCGGAGTACCCGGAGAGAACCACCGAGCAACGGCGAGCAACTGTCAGCTCCCCAACATACAAACTCCACACAAGCAGGGTTAGCATTGGTTGGAGACAGGTGCACCATCGACGTGCAGTACGCCTTAGTACACAACGTCACCGTGCCCCCACGTGGGCAATGGGGGTGAAGTGTCTTGCCCAAGGACACAACGCGGTTGTCGCAGGTGGGATTCGAACCGAGGACCTCTCGGCTTGCAGCCTGCACCTCTACCAACTGAGCCATCGCGCCCCCAGGTAAAGGGTTAAAACCAACTTTACGTCAACATTGTAATTATACCTTTTCATAACCAGTTTAAATGGAATGATTTCACTAATAAAAAGCAGAAGTGGGTGACACAAAGGAGGATGTTGGTAAGCTTAACGGAGAGATTAGGAAGAATGGGGTACGGGATTTCATCAAACAGTTCGTTTTCGGGTGATAGGAGAAGAGATAGAGGATTTCCAATATTTTCTTGTGAATACCGGGATTTATCTCATGAGTGAGTGAGAGAATTCGTATTTTCATGAGCAGCTTGCTGCGGGTAAAAATACAAATTCTCTCACTCACGATCTCAATCCCGGTATTCACAAGAAAACATTAGATTTTCTTTTTATTATACCCCATTCATTTGAAGCTTCAACTGAAACGATCCAAACCGACGCCCATACCACGCAAGAAATCTGTTTACACAATCAGCTGATCGCTGTTTCCGCTGACACAAATCACATTGGATGTCGTGTACATCCACACAAAATAGTTTTCGGGATTGTTGGCGAAATGACGTAATTATGACGTCTTGTTATACCGGAGCGAGAACAACTTTTTGTTTTGCGCTTGTGAAAATTCATTTGTAAATTTCAAGTTCACACGAAATGTTAATCACCGAGGTGTTTGATCTCACTAGTGAGGGGAGAACGCAATGTATTTTTCAGCGATTCCTATCATAATTAGACGTTAGGGGTGTAATAACATAGTTTAACAGGATATTACAAGAACGTAACACTCAACTTAAAAAAGTCACTTGACGTGTCGGGCCGTTAATGAGTGAAACTCTCATTAATAGCCCGACACGTCACGTGATTTTTGTTCCTTGCTGTCGTCCACTCGGAAATGGAAATGGCTTCAACTTGTAAACAATGTGAATTTCCTTAAATTATTAAATATGTAAAATGTCCAGTAAAGATAACCCCATAAGAACAAGCAGTTGTATATATGTAAGTAAGTTTGTATACATTTTAATCCTTTATTCCTGACTTAAAAGCGATAAACATCGGGTCGGTTCTTAAGTTTTCTAACTTCGTTGCAACTGTTAGCGTACCAGGGCCGATCATGTGATAATCATGTGACACCAGTTGTTTGACAACAGACGATATTATCATCTCGTCCTCGTCCCCGGAGTTACAATGTGTTCTTCGTGCCAGTAGGCACATAGAACACATTGGAACTCAGGGGACGATCTGTCGAAATTGAAAACTTTAAAAATGGCATGTAAGATACAAAATCAAATCATTCTCAGACTCCCAGTGGTAATAATAGTAATAACATGACTTTGTCGAGCCTTGTGGTTTATTAACGGCCCAACAGGTGTGAATAACAGCCGTTCAACCCTTCCTCGACTTCGTCTCGGGCCTTTTATAAGCTGTCGGGCTGTTATTCACACCGGTTGGGCCGTCAGTAAACCACAATGTCCTCCAAAGTCATGTTATTGTTATATTATTACCACCCTAGCGGGCGTTCTCTAGTATATTAACGGAGTTTAGCGGGACGGTAATTCATGACGCCATGCAACCGCAAGCGAGCCGCGGGCGTTAATGAAAACAAAGTTCATTAACAGCCCGCCGTCCGCTTCTGGTCATGGTAATAATAGTAATAACATGATTTTGTCGAGCGTCCCGGTTTATTAACGGCCCTCGAGGAATGAATAACAGCGCTCTGGCTTATTAACGACCCTCGACTTCGTCTCGTGCCGGTAATAAACCCACGGGCTGTTATTCATTCCTCTCGGACCGTTAATAAACCGTAACGCTCTCCAAACTCATGTTATTGTTATATTATTCATAGTTACATGCAGCCTCATATCAACATTGTGAACAACTATTCTGACAAACTCAGGAAAATAACCTAACAGTTGTGATGCTGAAAAAGTAAGGAAAAATTCTATAAATCACTGCAATACAGTACAGTCGCAGTTGACTGATAGTTATCCATGCGTGTAGCAGTGATGTCCACGCATGCGCTTTGCAGGTGATACAAATCATCATCATCAAAATTGTAATTAATGAAGCACCGGGTTGTATCGGTCTCTGTCGAATGACAATTTGCGTTTTCGCGAAAAGTTATTCGACGCATTTGTAAAGCCGATTCTCCTGTATGGGTGTGAAGCATGGGGTGAACAGATATCGCGAAATGTCCAGCATCAAATTCAGTTCAACTCAGATTCTGTAAATATATTTTACAGGTTCATTCAAAAGCTTCCAATACGGCATTCGTGGCAGAGCTTGGGAGATATTCACTATCCACTGAAGTCGACTTGTAAATAACTGGCTTTAAAAAGTAACGATAATCGTCTTTTGTCTTGAGCTTATGATGAACTATAAGTACTCGGACAGTTGGGTGTCTCTAAAAAAGAAAATATCCTTTCCAAGGTCTGATTCCGAAATGTCTGGATGGATCCTTAGACCACTCCAGCAAACTTCATCGGACATTTAAGGACGCGTCTCCAAGATATGTATGCCCAGACATGGAAAGATGATTTCGCTTTGGAGAAAACAAACAAGATCAGACCATTCCAAGCTACAGTATTATTATTCTATCAAGAATGGCTATGCACGTGAATGGTACTTAGACAACCTCGATTTGAAATATAGAAAATGTGTCCAAAAATTTAGATTAAGTACACAGGAATTGGAAATCGTCAGCGGTCGATATAATAGGCCCAAACCTGTCCCGCGCGAACATCGATACTGTAAACAATATGAGCTAAACATCGTTGAAGACGAAATGCATGCTCCCTTTGTCTGCTCAAAACACAAAGAAGTTAGCCAGAAACTTGCCAAGACAGCATGCAAACAATACGCAGCTTACACCCATTTCAGTAATCGCGATAAGGTCACGTGGCTTTTCAACTGTCAAGAGATTGATGTGACATGCACCCTTGGACACCTTTTATCTGAGATTGTCTCCAACAGGGTGCAACGTGTAGTCACTCCACTCACCTGACGATGCCGAGAAACAATTTCCGCCTCCGCCCCCCCCCCCCCCTCCACGTGTATAAGAGCGTGGATGCAGGTGTGTGGATGTGCATGTATGTGAAGAAAGGCGTGAATGGAAAGTGTCTCCTTTGATTTATTTCTAGTGTATTGCAACTTAAATATATCTCTGTATTATGTGCCATACGCATTAATGTTGTGGTTTTGCAATAAAATTTATCATATCCTATCCTTATTAAATTTTGTATGATTATTCCATAATTAGTGCTTTGAATCTAATATAATTGCGTCCGTGGAAATGTTGCCCACCCGTGGAAAGTGGCCACCAGTCCAAGGCGGCCGTACTGTAGCTTGTGGGCCCATTGTCTTCAACCAATGATAACCCCTCTTGTGTGGAGTTAGTACGTTGGGGAGCCTGACAGTTGTTCGCCGCTGCTCGTTGATTCCCTCCGAGTACTGCACTTCTTCCGGCCAGGTGACGAAAGTGTGTTAAACCCCAATAAAATATCTATTTATAAAGTACATTTATGCATGTATGTTGTGCGGGGTGTAGAAAACATTTCCAACCTAGAGTGGCACAGTCCACCCATACCCGGATACCTATCAGTGATGCTCCTTGTGCCTTCGTGGCATGGTAGGAATAAAATACACAAAGATAAATTTGGAACTAACACGCTTCAATATTATGAAAATCAAAACGCACATTTTGGCTCAGCATTTTACAAATTTGTTTCGGCCCGGTGGGAAAATTTGTTAACAATGGAGCAAATAAAGTGCATTTTCTCGACTTTATAGTCAATGCACCACCTTCCTGCTAATTCCCAATAAGACTGCAACGATGGGAGTCAAATAACGAATTTCATTCTTCAGGTAACTGTATTTTAGTCGTGAAGCCGCCGCCCCCGATCCCCACCTCCATGTTTACCTGGCGGTGGTATTATAGTTTAAAATATATCAGTAAAGATAATGTTGGCCTATTCTCTCCCTGTCTGTATCCGCTATTTCTGGGAAAAGTTGAGGACACGTGACCCGGGTCCTATTTCCCTGACGCAGTGTCACTGAAACTACAGCATTACACCAGCGATACCAGATAACGAGAAGTACGTCCAAACGTATGGCAAATCATCTGCGATCCAACATTGTGAGTGAACTTTAGGTAGAGTTGTGCATGTCTTGCTGGGAACGTGTTTGGGAAGTAAGTTTGTCATATTGCTAGGGTTACAGGCTCAAATAATTGAACAATGTTAAATACAGTGCATTTCTAGAGATGAATATTGTCAGTACAAGTCATAAAATTTAATCTCTATAGTTTCCCTTACAGATAACACACAAAAGTTATTACTTCACATTATAAGTTATTGTGATTTATTGACGCTAATGACGATATTGACGAATTGGTGAAAACATGGTTTGAAGTTTGCGGCTCGGAGTTTATGTTCAACCGTGATTCTCCGCGTCTCGGTTGAACATATGATCCAAGTCGCAAACCTCATACCTTGTTACCATCAGTACGTTAGGGAGGCTGACAGTTGATCGCCGCTGCTCGGCGTTTTTTTTCGGGTACTTCGGCTTCCTCAACTCATAAAACTGTCCGACAGGAGGTGACCCTGGCTGTGGAAAGTGTAAGTGTCGTTAAACCCCAATAAATAAATAAATAAATAAATAAATAAATAAATAAATAAATAAATAAATAAATAATGTTACCGGCAGTTCATCACAATAACGTATTTGATCCAATAAGACTTTTCCCATAGCCACAAACCCATCTAGTGAAATGAACAAGGCAAGGTTAAACAAGTTTAGAAAATAAACCTCTCGTGTACCCCACGGCATCTCTGGAAAAATTATCAGTAAATTGGTGTCTGTAATCCGAGAATAATTCATCGACTGACACATCGGTGACGTCAAAATGTAACATTTGCTACTTCGGCCGTAAACATAGAAAAACTACGCGAGTTTCGTCAATTTTAGTCTTATTGATGTATACTATTCACAGAAAGTCGGGGATATTTGATAAAAGTGAGATATATGAAGAAATATATTTATATTTTCATCAAAAAGACAGTTGAGGCATTGCACTGTGACATCTGGTGAATGATTTCAGCGACAGTTGGGTGTCTAACAAGCACACATTAACCGTACTGAGCTGTAGAAGACATGGACGGCCAGTCAGAGAATTTACCGCATTTAGTCCAAGACCTCAATACCTTGTAAATCCTCCTCGGTTCGCGAGACAAGCGCCAATCTGACGTGGCATATCCTTACCAAACGTCCAATATCAGCTTGACGGATGTTATTCCATTCTTCTTGCGGTGCAGCGGCGAGTTCCTGGACATTGTTAGGGGGCTGTTGGCGTTGTCGTAGGCGCCTGCCAAACATATCCCAGACGTGCTCGATTAGTGAAAGGTCTGGACTTAGTGCTGGCCAAGGCAGTGTAGTGATGTTCTGCTCCTGGGGGAACTCGGTAGCGACACGGGTCTTGTGTGCTCTTGTAGTGGCATCTTGGAAAATGAATCGACGGCCGTGGCATCGCGCAAATGGCACCACATGAGCTGCTAAGATGTTGTCACGGTGGTACTGCCCTGTGACACGCCCTTGGATGATATTTAAAGCTGTTCTGCTTGTCATGATTATGCCCCGCACCATAACCGATCCACAACCAAAGCGATCGTGCAGCCTAACGGTTACGTCATGGTATCGTTCGTTCCGCCGCCACCACACTCTGTTTCGCCTGTCGTGGAAGTCGAGAGAGAACCTCGATTCAACGCAAAACATTAAGTTGCTCCACCGACGATTGTCACAGCGCTGTCGTGCTCCACACCAATTACGCCTTGATGCGATGTGACGTTCAGTCAAACGTGGAATTATTCGAGGTCGTCGAGTGTACAAATTCCAGCTGTATAGGCGACTTCGGATAGTCTTACCACTGACTCGCACATCTGTCGCTCGGTGCAGTTGCTGTCCAATTTCTGAGGTACTTTGGTGGCGGTTACGTAATGCTTTAGTTCGGATGAAACGATCCTGGTTAGCAGTTGTCGCCCTTGGACATCCTGACCAACGTATGACATCAACATTGCCTGTCTGACGGTAGCGTGATCACAACCTGCTAATCACCGATTGAGTAACGTTGAGAATTTGAGCCACTGCAGTCTGTCTGTTGCCAGCTTCCAACATGCCAACGGTACGTAAACGTTCGTCACGTGTCAGTCTTCACATACCTCAAAAGTTCCGTTTCGACAAGAAACTATTGATGAACGAGTTTTTACCAAGAAAAGAACGACGAGACCCCAGAAAAAGCCCGTCCAGTACAAATAAAAATTTCAAAACGTACCCCACAGGCATTACCGCGGCGCTCGTGCGAAAAACCTGCACAAAGTTTTCGTGGGCCGATGACATTCATGATCCACACTAAATTTGGTAACACATTGATGTGTCCAATCACGCGTATCCAATACCATTTTCCGAAAATATCAACATCAGTTTGGATACCACTACTTGTTTTGAATAGTATATTTAACCCTTTACCTGACACTTGCAAACAAAATTCGTGAATAACCAATTTTTTTTTCATATTTTTCTCAACAACATAGGTTATGACCCCTCATTGGAACACGCTCGACGAGCTTGTTCTAATGAGGGGTCATAACCTATGTTTTTGAGACAAAAAATGAAAAAATAATGAAAATTAATTGGCGATTTTTGTGAATAACGCTGGCCGGTTTTTGCCGTTACGTTGGTAAAGGGTTAAAGTTTCAAATGATTGAATATTCCTTTCCCTATTGTATTAAGTTTATTGGTGTGTTTCTGCATATACCTCTATCTATAACTCACACGCTCATCTCTAATTATTCAGCTTCACCTGTTTCCCACAATGTTATATTCTTGCTTTCCCCTTCACCGATAAAAAACTTACCCACCCTCCAACTTGGAGACTCAGCTATCTTACGACCCACGGGTATTATATTACTCTTGTTTTAGTTCAGTTCAAGTCGTCACATATCCCCTTACTTTCCTACGTTAACTGTTGTTTTTAGTTCCATTTCACTCTCGGCTCATAAAACCATATCATCTGCAAAGAATAATAGTGGATTTTTTGTCTCTCCAACCACCCCCCCACCCCCCCCCCCCCCCAACCTGTGCTTGTCGCCAATTCTTCTAAATCTTTTAGGTACAATGCAAACCAAATCTAGGACAGTATACATCCCTGCGTTTGGCCTGTCTCCATGGGCACCCTTTTTGTTGTGATGTTTCCCAAGATGAGTACTCTCTGCACATCCCTGGATGTGCATTCGTTTTATCAACATATCCATGAGAGGACATCTAGCTGAACGACAATTTTCACCATGTACCTTTTCAACCATTTTTAATGAATCTACTTTTCAATCAGTTTCGTTTGGTTACGCCAACTCAGAAAAAATATATTCTTACAGGAAATCTGACTACGTTCCTCAGATTATATCATGTTCAGAGCAGGATAGCTTTTTAACAGAAAGTGCAGGGTCCAGTACTATAAAACTTTTAATTTCTAGTTAAGACTTTAAATGGGTCAAAATGAACCATTAATATTTTCAAAGATGTGGCAATTTCCGACTGGCAAATTGCCATATCTTTTAAAATGCTAATGATTCATTTTAGTCAGTTATATTAATAAGTAGAAAATACAATTGTAAAAAAAGTTTTATAGTATTGGTCCCTGTTGGAAAGAGGCGATTGACCGTCTTGTAGAGTGGAAATAGTTCATTATAATCCACCCCTCGAATCTTGTTAATAAAATGTATTTTACTGACGGAAGACGTATCAGGATTCTCTGTCATTCCGAAATATTCAGGAAACGCGCGTTTGTTTACAAGAGAAACGGAATCAGTCAAAGAACCATAATGTCCTAATGCTTTGGCTGATTCCGCTGAAATTTGGATATTATGTAGCCAAGATATTACCCCTTATAAAATTACATAACATTTTGCCATACACCGAAGCCCTTTTAGTCCATAATATTCCATATAAAGTATAAAATGTCAAAATTTTGTTTTGGCCTGAAAATTGATTTAAAACGTTGTAAAAGAATACTTTATTTCTAAACAAAATGAGACACACAATTATTTTAAGCCTTTATCCGTATACAGTACAGTCACCTGGACTGGTCGTAATCCACGCGTGGTGATGTCCACGCATGCGTTTACAAATTTTGAATAACAAATTTAGACCACCGAAATAATCTAGCCCTCAACCAGTAAATATCGCACGATTTACAGATAAAGCACGTGATTCAGCCCTTCGTTCAATCTCTGAAGAAGCTTGCTTGTTGAATGCAATACACCAGATTATCACAAATTTCAGACGGATTGTGATCGGGATTTGGAAGATAAAATCGGTTGATAACGAATGTCGAATAAGGAACAGGGAATAAATACCGGTTGTCACGTCCGTAAAGTGGTTTGGCCGTTATATATTCCCGTATTGCTATTTTGTGAGGATAACTACTAAGATGATGAGCCTGATTGTCCTCTTGTAATGAACAAAAATCTCTGTATCGATTCTGTTGGTATTTAACTGCACCACCGGGAGCGTGGTGGCTCAGTAGTTACGACATTCACATCAAACCGACAGGTCCACGGTTCGATCCCCTGCGTTGTGCCCTTGGGTAAGGCACGTAATCCAGATTGCCCATCAGGGGCCACGGGGATGCTGTGTACTAAGGGGTACAACACGTCGAGGGTGCACATGTCTTCAACCAATGCTAGCCTTGCTTGTACGGAGTTAGTACATTGGGAAGTCTGACAGTTGTTCGCCGTTGCTCGGGGGTTCTCTTCGGGTACTCCGGCTTCCCCCACCCGTAAAACTATCTGATACGAGATGACCCTGGCTGTCGAAAGTGTTGTTAAACCATAATAAATAAATAAATAAATAAATAAATAAATAAATAAATAAATAAATAAATAAATAACCCCAATTTACACGCAACTTGAACCCGTTCCGTGTTTATCTACAATGCACTGTAATAAATCATTATCCGGTCAAATTGGTACTTTTAGATGTTCACACAATCAGCGAACAACAAGCTTACTGCAAGTGCTACAGCGCTGTTTATTGGGGACATGATGATGATTCAAAACCTTGCTTCCGGAAATCAACACTAAAACATTTTATTAAATGACATGACGGTCTTCGCCTTTCAAATCAGACTTAATAAAGACAATATTAACATGATATTTTTTCATTGAATAATTATGTTTTTGTTATTGACAATGCTGTGGATAAACATCCTCGAAGGGATATTTTAACTAATCCCAGCAATTCCGTATCGATTCTTCAAGAAATGGATGCGCAAAAAAGGCCATTTTCTTGAAAATACGCTCCAGGCATGAATGTTCAGCATTGATTTTAATCATTTCTGATGTTTTGTGGTCAATTATTCCTAACTGTGCAAACCAACTGTGACATGAACAAAGTGCCTTGGGTTTCGTTATTTTTCGCTTATAAAACTACCCGATAGCAACACATGCAGTTAAAACTAGAAGTCCTGTCATGAAATGCGCACAAATAGCACGTCGATATGCGCGTTAATTTACGCGTTAGGACCATAGTAAGGCTATCAAATGATGTACATATGGCCTGTGCACAAACAATGTTTCAGCCAATGGACCTCCGGGTAACCCGGAGGTACATTGGCAGAAACATTGCCTGTGTTTGTTATGAGTAACCAGGCGAACCTGACGTGCTTTGGATGCCATTCGATATGGCAATTGCGCGCAATTCCTACGCGCAATTAAGTACGGATAAACGCACAGGTCATGACAAGACTTCTCATTTTAACTGTAACACTTGAGGTGTTTCAATGTTTCTGTGCCTATGTCCATTCACTGTTTTAATTCACTGAGAAGTTCATACATCAATGCCATTCTGTTGCGACTGAGCCGGTAATAGGTGCATAGATAAGATTGTTTGCATACTAACGGTACAGTTCATCTTCCACTGCTCATATTTATCAGCAGCAGTTCGAGATCAGAAGTTTCAAGCAACCGACTATAACCGTTGTCTGTGCACGTAGTTTTGTAACAAGTACAGTACAGTCGCCGTGGACTGGTCATCCTCCACGCATGGGAAGTGGTGGCCATGCATGCGTCTACCAAGTAATAAAAATCATCATAAGCAAAATTTTAATTAATGAAGTACCGGGTTGTATACGGTGTTCATTAATTAAATTTTTATGATTATTCCTATAATTAGTGTTTGGAATCTAATAGTATTTCGTCCGTGGAAATATTGCCCACTCGTGGAAAGTGACCAACCCACGGCGGCCGATCTGTATATGCCATATATGGGCGCTTTAATGTATCACTGATACCAAGGCATTTACTCACTACACATGGCTGGAAATTGTCATCATTTCAAGAGATTTAAAGCAAAGTAAGCTCCCATTTATTTGTTTATTTATTTATTAAGGTTTAACGACACTTTAACACCAAGGTCATATTGTGTCGGTAACAGTTTTACGGGTGGAGGAAGCCAGAGGTCCCGGAGAGAACCACCAGGCAACGACGAGCAGCTGCCAGCTCCCCAACATCGTAACTCCGCACTGCAGTACAGGCAGGGTTAGATTGGTTGAAGACATGCGCGCCATCGACGTGCAGTACGCCTTAGTGCACGGCGTCATCGTGCCCCCATGTGGACAATCAGGGTTAAGTGCCTTGCCCAAGGACACAACGCGGGAGTCCGAATAGATCGCTCAGACGGTCACTCATCCAAGGACTAACCGGGCTCGACGTTGCTGAACTTCGGTGATCTGACGAGAACCAAGGTCCCATTAAGTTAATAAAGTGGTCAGTAAGGGTATGAGAATTTCATATACAAAAGGTGATATTTCGAAATGTTAGCGAAGTTGTATCTTCGATGCGTGCATCATTTCACAAACTTCAGACATTTGTCTGTAGAGTAGTACAAAAATATAGAGGCTTGCTTTTATATAATTTTCCCCCAATCAGTTTGAACGTTTGATTATCCCTCTCTGTTTATACCCATTTAAACATAAGAAAACGGCGCTTTTGCCATGTTCTGTAACTTTTGTTCAGTTCATAATATTAACAGTGTGCGCATCGTGACATATAATACAAACACTATCCTTCCAATTAATAAAAACGTCTAGGAAGTAATAATTGGTCAGTCTAATCTAATCGACCGGTAAATAATAACCACACTTCGTCCCCTGAGTTTCAATGTGTTCTATGCGCCTACTGGCGCATAGAACACATTGGAAGTCAGGGGACAACTTATATTACAAGTTGCCTACTAGACAGCAGGTATAGGAGTATTTATTGAATTGAGATGAAAATGAAGTGACTTTGGAAAATTCACGTAAGTCAAGAGGGAACCAGAGCAAAACTCATCAACATTTTGACGAAAAACAGAGCGTTATCAACACTAGAGTAACCCGCCCTCGCTCGAAGCAGCCTAGCCGAACAGGAAAAAAGGTCTAAATAAACCCTGGACACCATCGCCCGCAGTCATGCAAGGCTACCACGAGGAAGTGTTTGGACCTACACTTAGAAAGAAAAAACGTACAGAATATCAATTAAAATGAAACGTTTGCTCCTACTGAAAGACTGTCTCGGAATGACTTCAACGACACTCTCAAACAATCAGATCACGTGCGTAACGTTCTGCGTACTATCACGGATTATCGTGCTATGAATAATCCACAATCGGTATAATAACGTTAACCCATATCAAAACGACAAGACAATATTTTCTCGCTATTCTACGAAACGCCATAAAAATACATTCGTTCCCTGGGGATACTGATAAAATCTAATTATTGTAAAACACATTCGCCAAACAAAGAGCCACATTAGATGTCAACTTAGAGGCTTCTAATCAGGTTACACTAAAAGACAAGTTTCCTTTTGTAACTATTAATAAACGAAAACAACAGACAGCTCGGAGAGCTGACTGTTGTTATCGTTTATTAGAAGTAAGAAAAGGAAACTTCGCTTTTCTACAAATGTCATAAGTGTTTTCTCAACAATTAAATGTTCCTCAATTGGTGCTTCCTCGCCAGTCTAATTATTTCAATTTTTCATATTTTATTTTTATCGAAAGTCGATTTTCATGACGGAATGAGTCAGCGATGGGCTACGTGAGTGTTCCGAGCGTTACGATGAAGTAATAAATAACTGTGTTTCTGTTCATTTTATAATTTTGACGCATTGGTTTTGGCTATGAGTTTTGATTTGCAATAAAACAAAGACAACAGTCACACCAACTTACTCCTGTGCCAGAAATGCCAAACATAATCACTGAATTTAATTTGGGTACAGCACGTCAACTGAACAGACTCATTCAACGCTAACCCTACTTATTCCGAATTGTTAGTTGAAGTTTTTGACAGTTACTCACACTGCTTGGTGGTTCTCTCTGGGTACTCCAACTTAGAGATGGGCAATATACCGAAAAAACCGGGCCGATACATATTTCATGGGGATACCGAAAACCCGAACCGAGCCAATCATTTAATACCGAAGCCGGCTGTTTTTCAATTTGTCTTGCATTATTGATAAGGCCTTGTGGATGTTTGATAGCAGTTTAAGTGTTCATTTTCGTGAAAGGAGTGACTGGTTTTCTTTTCAGCTTTATTAACCAATAAGGACCTGGGCAGTTGGCAATTGGCATGAATCACCACTAGGCTGCAACCTATACATGCCAAGTGATTTCTAGTCAAGTCCTGGCTGCCTGTTCAGGCAGCCAGAACTTGACTAGAAATTACTGCTCATATGATTTGTCGGTGTCTTCCCACTAGACCAATTCCCAAAAGACCAATTACCAAATGACCAATTCCCCTTAGACCAACTACATAATGTTATTGATTAAGAGTTGATTGAGGACAAGTAAGAAAACATTTATTTATTGATAGGCACTTTATTTGATAAAAAAATAATAAAAAGAATCACAGCCTTTGAAAGTGTGTGATTACTATAACAATTGTAATGAAAAATCTGCCCAACATCTATAAAATATCAAAAAGCCAGAAAATAACTATCATCTGAAAAAGAGGTCCCCAGAGGGTGAATTTGCTGATGCTACCCTGCACAGCAGGGTAGCATCACTAAATTTATCTTCTGTGAACCTCAACCTGAATCAAGGTCTCAAACATAAACAGAAAGAGGTTCCCAGAGGATAAACTGGCCCACTGTATGGGATAGCATCAGGAAATTTACCCTCTGGGGACCTCATTCTGCAAATGACAGACTGCTTATTTTCAGGCATGAATATCAATAACATTAAAAACATTTATAAATATTTATAAATATATCAAATTATTGATATAGGATTATTATAAAAGTAGAGCACACCAGATGGTCTAAGAGGAATTGGTCTTTTAGGAATTGGCCTCGTGGGAATTGGTCTAAAGGGAATTGGTCTAGTTGGAATGAACCGATTTGTCTATTGTCAGCAGGCTCTCGTATTGATGGCATGTGAAGGACACATGCGTTGCGACCGTTAAAGTTAAAAATAGGACTTTAAGATGTGTGCAGGTACGATTTGTACGATAATGCCAACGTTGAGTTTATTGACAATGGCAATTGTGGCACTGTGGTGGAATGATCCAATAACAACTCATTTTGTATGTTGCTGGTGTGAATTCCTCTTTGGTACTATCAACGAATGGAGCACGGTAACTCAGTGGTAGACTGTTGGACTTCTATGCTATTGGTCCCGAGTTGGATCCCCGTCCGTCGCGACCCGCGTTGTGTCTTGGGCAAGGCACTTTATCCCGGATGCCTACATGGGGGCACGGTAACGCCGTGTACTATGGCGTACTGCACGTCGATGGTGCACATGTCTTCAACCGCTGTAACCCTGCTTGAGCGGAGCTTGAACAGTTAGAATGTTGATGAACTGACAGTTGCTCGTCGACGCTCGGTGGATCTCTTGGGGTGTTCCGGCTTCCTCCACCCGTAAAACTGTCACAGTCACGATTAGCCATTGTGCATAGGTATGTGACCTTAAACACCAATAAATCAATAACTATCAACAAATCTGTCAAGGCAGATAGAGAATACCGATCCGATACGTGGTGCACTACCCCTAAAAATAATGAAACGGAGACTCAGAATTCCAGTACAGCCCATCTCTACTTCAATTTTGTTTTGGTTCACATTCAGAACTCACCCAAGTCCTATTTGCGAGAACTGACGGTTACTGGATGTTGTTGCAGTAATTGTCCAGGATTTATGTTTATTCCAAAATCTACAATGGATCGTGCGCTCTCACATTCAATACAAGCTGGAACATGGTACTGTGATACAGGTCTGTTGTCCCATTTTTAACACAGATATCGGAATTAACAAATGATCTGTCTACATATATATCGTATAGTGTTTTCAATGGATGGATTGATTCCATATTTGATTTCTACATTCAATGGGTAGACCTCTGTTGAATCCAGAAACCCGTATCCTCCAAGTTCAAAGGGTAGGGATTTTCTGCGATTCTATATTTCAGTTTTGACATTTTTGGTTTGGTTGGTGAAGTTGTTGATTAAAGTGACTTTTTAACTCCTTCCAAATCATCATGTAAAAGGGATTTCTCCCATATGTTAAATGTGTCTTTATCATGCTACCCCTATTCCTATTCTATACGCATACCCCTTATCTACCAAGGCCAAGGCCGTTTCTGTGACGTTACTGTTTTTTTTTGGTTAACATATTTTCATCACCCCATGAATCATAACGTTTTCAAAGTAATGCTACATTCCTATCATCCCACCTTTCAGTCAAGGTAAATATTTGGTTAGAGTTTGATTAACTCTTAACCCAACGTAACGGTCAAAACCAACCAGCGCTCTTCACAACAAACACCAATTAATTTTCATTATTTTTCATTTTCTGTTTCAAAACATAGGTTATGACCCCTCTTTGGAACGAGCTCGTTCCAATGAGAGGTCATAACCTATGTTTTTGAGACAAAAAATGAAAAATATTAGTTATTCAATAATTTTGTTTGCAAGTGTCGTCTGCTTTTCATGTTAGGTAAAGGGGTGAATTGAATTGTTTTCAAATAAGAATATAGTACTTCACACATATAGTGGCTACACGAAAGACGATTTATTAATGTCAGCGAGGCAAGCCTAGGCGGTTGCCTTCATGTTGTGAAGGACTGTATGCATACTCGAACGTCCTAACCACAAACGGACTGCGAGGCTTGCAGATTTGTCTGTTGAATACGCATGTGCCCATTGAAGAATCATCAATGGTTTATTTGACATGTAAATTGTTTTAATTCCCACCAGCATCTAACGTTGTGTGCGCCGTCTGCATTTTGATTACATTTTCTTACAAATCCATTCGTAATCTAAATTTTGTCTGACCTGAAGACTGACGCATACATATTCTATCTCCATTTCTTGGTGCAATTGACACGCACTGTTCCAGAATTAAATCATCGTATTCAATACTGTTTTCTACAAATTGACAACTGCATTTTGCATTGAAGGGTAGGTTCAGTAATAATGTAATTCTACAGCCCTCCAGGGCTATAAGGTTGAATAATTAAGGACTCTTCTTACCAGTTAGTTCGTTATTATGGCTCCTGTAGTCAGTACCAATTGATGCTTGTGCAATAATGCATGCGCATTCGTACTGGCACGGACGATCAGGGCGCATTACACCACCAGAACATTGTACCATACCCTGAGATTCTCCGGCAAATACTCGCAATGAGGAGGTGAGTATGACGCAAATGGGTGACTCCATAAAAGGCCCAAACGGAAATAGTATCAGCGTAGGGTATTGTGAAATTCAGCCTGCAGTGACAGGATTAATCTGGGTAAAGTGTTAAAAAGGGTCATTAGAACGCCTAGAAAATTGTAATATAATATTAAGAGAGTACTTGAATGCACTCGGTGGACAGGTTATAACTGTATAGCATGGAAATATATTAACATTTTGTTGTACTAATACACACAGCAGGTTTGATGAGAATCACTGAGAATCAAACCTTGTAATTGTACCTGTCGATCACAATACCCATTGTTTTAAGTCGAACACCAGATGTGCTTGAAGGTGTGCACACCAATGGGCACAATACTGTCGAAGTATTGTAAATCAGTTGGCAAAAGGTGAGGAGAAGACCTCTACAACGTCAGTTATACCCAGATAAACCAAAAACTGTTTGAACCTCTTTGATGACTTTCGGACGATTTGGTATGTTAACTTATCAAGTTTTGATAGAATGTTGTCCTCTATTGATGGGGAGGAATTTTAAATTGACATTTAACTGTCAATCTGTTCCATTGTTCTGTTATTTGGAACTGATTTGCAGAAATGGAACAGTGATGTGATACTTTGTTGGCTCTGATGAGTTTCATCTAGAACCGGCTGAGCTATCACGCACACCTCTAACAGAACATCCTCCAGGCCGATGACTACTGGAACCTGAAGATTCATGTTACTGGTATGAGAACTGACTGGTAGAGGCACACCTTTGGCTTCGATGGAATTACACTATCTTGTCCAAGACCAGTCACGTTACACTGGGTATAAAAAAGCCAGCAGAAGCCCAAATCAGAGACTCTCGGGTCAGCGCTCACAGCCGACGGACGTGTGCTTATCAAAATACTGTTGGTAATTTGTGACTGCTTTCAGAAAAAAAAACTACCGTCACTCTAGTTAAACGAACTTTGTTGATTTTCCAGTCTTAAATTTTATTCATGAATATTGTTGAAGCTTGTATAGACTTATGCCAGAATAAATATACATAGAAAAGTACCTGCCGAGTACTTGCTCGCTGAACCGTCCATTGGCTGAAACTTTCAATATTTACCAGACAGCCGGACCAACAGACGGTACACAGATAACTTGGTCTACCTCATAAGAACCTGTTCGAGCTTTAAAAGACGTCTATAGTTATTGAAATCCTTGGAGTCCTGACCTTATTCATCCAAATCCACTAGACGATAACCGGGGCGATACCCCACTATTCCACAAGACACCACCCCATCCGTCCTCGGCCAAGTATCACTGAATTAAAAATAACAAAACCACGGACGCATATCCATAGACTCTCAGAAACAGTGTTTCCTTGAATTAAGTGAAAACATAACTCAAGATTTTCGTGTTCACGAAACATTGTTTGAAAGAACTCAAATATACAATATAATACTTTATCCCTTTGAACAACAGAGGCCGCTTTGCCGGACGGGTCACAAGCTACGTCATAATGTCATTAAGGGGGATAACTGCAAGGTAAATGTGTGGTGTAGACCAATCAATATTTTCAACGTGCAGCCTTAAGGCTGCACGTTGAAAATATTAATTGGTCTGCACGTTGAAAATATTAATTATAAATAAATAATTAATTAATTAAATAATTAATTAATAATAAATATGGACTCTTCCTATTGCTACCATGGAACTGACATGGAAGATACCACCAAGGTTCAAAGGGTTAATATTAAAATAAATATATTTTAGAAAACGCTAAAAGGTACAAAATGGATGGGATCGGTGAAGTTGTTTTCCAAACAGTTTAGCTTGTTTTCAGCTTTCAAAGGAAAGACATTACTAAAAATCTTCTAATCCATTTATTTGTCACTTGAAATGTCAGTGTTGATATTTAACAAATGATTTGTATATTTTGGATGAAAATGAGAGAAAAAAAATTCACAGACTGTCGAATGATTAATATATTTGTAACTTTGTGAATGACTTCGCGCAGGCGACAAAAGCATCCTTTTAAGTGATGCGGGAAATAGTCTCTGCGAACCACCCTCTTTGGGTCCATGTAATTACAGAATTTATATTTATTTATTGATGTTTAAGGTCATATATTTATGCACAATGGCTAATCATGACCGTGACAGTATTACGGGTGGAGGAAGCCGGAGAACCCGGAGAGAACCACCGAGCAACGACGAGCAGCTGCCAGCTCCCCAACATCGTAACTCCGCACTGCGGAACAGGCAGGGTTAGATTGGTTGAAGACATGCGTACCATCGACGTGCAGTACGCCTTAGTACACGGCGTCATCGTGCCCCCACACGGGCAATGGGGATGAAGTGTCTTGCCCAAGGACACAACGCGGTTGCCGCAGGTATGTAATTACAGAAGACAAAGTCTGCAGTTCACGAGATTATGGGCGCGGTTGATTCACTATTCACAATACTCTTAAGTTTAGGCTATTTTCGAAATTCCAATGTCTGTTATCTTAAATTCACAGACATACTTTGCGAATCAAGTGTTTAGTGAGAAGGTGCGTTGTATTTAATTTGCTTTTGAATCAGTAAGATGATGAAAGGAATTTCCGCCAGGGGTAACTGCATTATGTCCTTGGGCAAGGCACTTAATCCCGATTGCCCACGCTGGAGCACGGTAGCGCAGTATGCTAAGGCATAATGAACGTCGATGGTGCACGTGTCTTCAATCAATGCTAACCCTGCTTGTGTGGAGTCTTACCTTGCGGAGTCTGACAGTTGCTTGTCGTTGCTCGGTGGTTCTCACCAGGTAATCCGGCTTCCTTCACCAGTAATCCTGTCCATCGCGAGGTGATTGTGGCTGTCGAAAGTGTCGTTAAACTCCAATAAATAGTATGAATAAATGGATAAAAAAAATGATGTCCATTTATTTGCTAAAATGAAATCAGTTGTTCTTTAGAGGCCAATTTTAAGGTATCAAGACAAAATGTCCTTGGACAAATCCCCTTAAGCTGAAATCCCATTGGTAAAAAATCTCCAACGGACATTATCCCTTCGCTTTAATTTTCATCAGCAGCTAAACCTCCGTCCTCACTCACTTCAATTTTGAGAGACGGGTATCGTCCACTTATACTAAATCTATAAGGATTAACAAAGGAACGAAATCGATCATCATCTATTAAATACATTCTTCATTATTGTTCAGTGTTTAACCCTTCACCCAACGTAACGGTCAAAACCGGCCAGCGCTATTCACTAAAATCGCCAATTAGTTTTTATTATTTTTTTCATTTTTTTGTTTCAAAAACATAGTTTATGACCCCTCTTTGGAACGAGCTCGTCGAGCTCGTTCCAATGAGGGGTCATAACCTATATTTTTGAGACAAAAAATGAAAAAAATTAGTTATTCAAGAATTTTGTTTGCAAGTGTCGTCTGCTTTTCATGTTAGGTAAAGGGCTACTGTTGTAAGTTTTACTGAGGCTTCACAAACGTATTGTTACATAAGAATTATAATTTTAATGAAGCCTGTTCAAACATTTTATTTCAAATCGTGATTCACTATAGAGTTCCTCTACATGATGGCCTTATTTATAAAATTTAGTGTTGATTATTGTTCAATGGTATATAATTTAATTTTCTTTAATATATCCGATATTTCATCATTTGTGTATCTTGCAAGTCCAGCAGTCGACATTTTCAAAACTATCCCTTGAAAAACATTTCAATGTTTGCCTCGAAAACATAGCGTGTGACCCATCATTGGAACGTGCTCGGTGAGCTCGTTCCATCGAGGGCCATACGCTATGTTTTTGTTGCAAAAATTGAAAATAATTATTTTTGTGATATTTGTGAGTGGCGCTGGTCAGCTTTATTGACAGTCTTTGATAAAGGGTTAAATTACACTACAAAAATTGAAAAATACTGAAAATGATGTATCCACATCTGAAAATTAAAGTGAAGGGATTAAATTTTCTAAACTAGGAGGATTAAAGTTTGGAAACTGGGTCGATTACGTCAGCTTTGAATATTAATGGTGTTGAGTCCTATTTTTAGGTTCAAGTTATTTTCATCTTCTGAGAGGGGACTCAGAAACATATTGTAATCCATCAAACAGGTGTAAACAAATTTACGAAGCGTGAATTTCCAACAGTTGATGGACGTTATTAAAAGACCTTGGAAAGTTGTTTGTGGTAACGGGAAACGGCGTTTCAAACAAATTGAAATTATCAAAGTCGTCATGGGGTGACACGACACAGATCGTACAATTTACAGATCGTACAGAATTATTTGAAGATAGCGCTCAGATTGGCGCGCTTCTTCAAATAATTTAATTTTGGTAAATAAGTGTTTTAATTAAATTATGATTTAGCTGTGTCGACTCACGCAGACGATTCGGAAGTGGATTACGAAAAGATAACAAGGAATCTGGACTTCTACCAACAACACATCTACTTACTGAGTACATGTGTGCGTTACAATATGATGAGACAACTGGATTTCCTATCCGAGAAAATATATATTTCTGTTTTTGCCATGGAAGGAAGCATAAGAATTGAAGTTTATTGTATCGTCGCTTGAGCACAAAAATGTTCTATGTCCCATAGGGGACATAGAACATTCTAGCACTCAGGGGACGATATGCTAGCCTGTGAATTATCGCAAATTATCAAAAAGATATTTCTCGATATCCATAGACTTGACGGATAACGAAGAATGCCCCTCGGTAGCTTTCTAAATGACCTCATACTTCGGTTCATCTCTTCGCCTTTGATACTGTCGCAAGCGATTCGGTGCTGGCTTTACCAGAAGTACCAGAAGTTCATGCTATTCTAAGCCGTTCTGGTGATTCTATGATTGAAAAATTAGATGTACAATAATAATAGAATAATAAAGTAAAATAATTAAATGTATAGAAAGTAACTCCGAGAGTAATATTGAGCCTTGAACTGGGGAACTTTTCCGAAAAATCTTATTGATCGATTCGCCCAGGAAGTTTTTTTTTTTTTTGAAGAGTCGACGCACTGAATTCCGAATTCCTTGTTGTAAATTAACATTTAAAATGTTCTAAAAATTAACATTAATGAAAAATATGAGAATATTCTAATTTGTAGTATTACAATTATTAAATTTCCTCTGTAAGTTGAACAATTAGTTGGTTAAATTATCATGTGAAAATGGGTCTATGTTTTATGTTTGAGGAATTTGGCTAATACAGGCTTGAAAGAACGATCACTGCTCTTTGTTATTGTTTTGAAACGTACGGTTTTGCAGTCAAACTTGGTTGAATATTGCGCAGTAAAATGTCACATAGCATATAACAAAAAGAAAATCTACGCTATTTTAGTGATGATCTACAGTCCGTGGAGAGTGTATTATCACTAAATCACCCACAGAGTGGAGATTCCACCCAAGCAATAATTGCAAATTCGTTGCAAAGCATAACCAGCCCAAGCTAAGTTTCAGCTAATGGACCTCCGGGTTAAACCCGGAGGTCCATTGGCTGAAACATTGCTTGTGTTTTTGTCGATATGTACAAAATTTGAAAGTTATAGCTTGGGTGATAACTCCACTCCGTGGGTGATTTAGTTACAATCCACTCTCCACGTACTGTATATGCTTGTTCAAAACCCAATAGGCGTTGAAACAAATTAATCATATGCAAATGCATCGCCCCATGGGTTTCGAGCCACCATAATTCAGTTCTTAAACGAATCAATAATAAAAGTTTCTAATCTCACCTTTGACAATACAAGCCAAGACAAAGAATGTTGGAAGAATAGTTACCTTTGTCAAGCCGTTAACACAGTTGTTAAGATGAGAGCTGGGTTCACATATAAGTATTATATAATCAGTGTAAATGGAGTTCTTCTTTCTACTCCGACGAACTCAAAAACTTCTGATTAAATGCTCTTCCAAAGAAATAATGTCCCTCTGCGGCACGCCTTTTGAAAAGAAGTTATCGATAAATATGGATACCATGCCACCTCTGGAACTTATTTAATTATTAAGTGTTTGCCGTTCTACGTCTGCCATTCAACAAATATCAGTTTTATTTTGTGGACTGCTCCTTGGAAATTACTTCACTGCATCTTAATGTTGGTCACAGAACAGTAAACCAGCATATTATGCAATAGAGAGATAGAATTAAATGTATATTATGATGAGCACTCCACGACTCTGTAATTTATCTAAAGCCTTGGTCCCAACTGGCCTTGCGTGTTTGGAGATCGTGCGTACTCTGCGATTTGTGACTGCCGTGGTTGCCGTGGGTGGTCGTAGGGCTCGAGAACAGTTGAGAATGAGTTGCAAGTGCATCGTAAGACAGGCGTAAGTCTGGCGTGCGAGTCGCAGGGGCCACGTGCGATGTTCTTAGGAACAGGCACTCCACTTGCAACGTGCGATACCCGTGGGATTCGTACTCGCTTCTTACGATTCTCTTGCAACCAGCGTACGTTGGCCGTGCGAATTGTACTATTAACGTACGGGTCGTGCGTCACTTGCAAGACATTCGCACCGACGCCTTACGTCGGTTTTACGAAGGTCGCGCGAAAGTCGCATGAGCTATCGTCAATTTCCCCCTGGGTATATATACTGATGAAGTGAAGGCCTCGTCATCATTGGACGTCATATAGGTCAAACAGTGAATTCAAAGTCATCATCAACTGCTCTCTTTAATGTGAATAATTAATTTAATTTGAATACTTAAAGAATAAAAAAACGCAAGGAAAAACGTTCAGAACTGAATCTCTTAACTTGTCGAAATACAAGAGCAAACTGATAACTTTATACGGCGCGCGCACACTTTTTATAGTCGACGGTACAAGCGAAATCCGTGCGACGCAAGTGTCACGCACTCATGCCGTGCGTGCGCCGTGCGTTCGATTACATTCGTGAGCGGCAGGTACGAGCAACTTGCGGGAAACGTACGTCGGACGCAAGGGATAAGTGCCCTCTCCTCGCGTTCTTCTTACGTCTTAGATCCGCGACTTTCTTCCCACTTGCATTTCAAATCGTACCGTTAATCTGCGGACTCCTTGCGTGGTGCGCACGTCAAACGTGCGTTCTCAGATTTCTCATTTTGAGGCTTTGCCTTTCGAAATTTTCGGAATATAATCTTCGCCAAAAATCGTATCATGAATGTGGTGCCGTCCCAGCCAAATACCCAACCGTTATGGTCGAACTCTGGGGTGACATCATAGAGGGTAATAGGATCAAAAATTAAAATGCGTCAGATTTTTTTCACATCTTAGCATGTTATAGAGCTCCAAAAATAGGAGATAACTGTTTCTTTTAGCTTTTCGATTTAACGCCTTTTTCACGTTTTTCTGTTACTTTGAAGTTTAGCAGATTTTCGACATTCTTAATTAATAGACCTACGCCCGTGATTCCAATTGTGCCATGTTTATGGGAGATACAGTTAGGAAACTCTATTGCAGTTGTGCCTTTTCATTTCTTTTACTACACAGCTGTTCTTTGCAATCCCCATCAACAGCAACACTAAACCGTGTGGAAAATGAAAAGCTGTTCCGCACATATGTGCGGAACAGAAATCATTGACGGACTATGTTTAAATAGAAGCGAAATGTCGCTGGAATTTTCTACAAATCGTGCAACGCAATTACAATGTAATCGCTAGCGATAGCTGAAAATCGGTCCCTGAGTTCCAATGTGTTCTATGTGCCAGTAGGCACATAGAACACATTGGAACTCAGGAGTCGAAATAGTAACACGGGTTCCCCTCGCTAATTTGGTTGGCGATAAAATGTGTTGTTTGTGTTGATAGTTGTCAAACGAATTGCTGAGTGTCGTTCTAATACTTGTTTTTATAGACTTGAATGTGCGTAATAAACACAGAACGACACCCGCGAGAGTGGGTTAATCCATATGGCACTTGTGCCATCGTGTAGGTTAAAATTCGAGGCCTGTGGCCTCTCGTTTTATCTTTCAGCGCTGGCACTCGATTATCCCATTCACACGCGTGTTTCGTTCTGTGTATTTATTTAACATTGGCTCACCTGATGCCAACGATGCCGTTGGTTTTTATCGATATCTTTTATTTTCAACTTCATTTTCAGTCTCAGCTTTTCGCAATTCCTGGAATATAATATCCGCCAAAAAACATATCTAAAAATGTTGTGCCCTACTAGCAAATTCCCAACTGCTATGGTCGAGCACTGAAATGACGTCATAGAGGGTCATAGGGTTAAATATTAAAATGTGTCAGATATTTTTTTGAAATTCTACTACGTTATAGAGCTCCAAAAATTAGAAGATAGCTGTTTTATTTTTGTTTTTTCGATTTAACGCTATTTTCACGTTTTTACGTCACTTTGAAATTTAGCCAACTCTCCACATTCTTAATTAAAAGCCCAACGCCCGTAATTCCAGTTCCGCCCTGTTTGTAGGAGATGCAGTTACGAAACTTTCCACATATATTTATGATTATTTGAAGTTGTTCAATTTTATTTTTTCATTTAAAATTGACACACCCGATCCCAGCGATGCCAATATTACGGTTTTTTTGTACCGGTTCTTTTAAACCTCATCTTGAACCTTAGCCTTTCGAATTTGTGGGAATATTACCTCTACAAAAACATATCTAAAAATGTGGTGCCGTACCAGGAAATTCACAACCGTTATGGTCGAACTGTCTTTTGGCGTCATAGAGGATCATAGGGTTAAAAATGAGTCTGATGTTTTTATATAGCTTTTTTTTTAGTTTATCGAATTATTGCCATTTTTAACTTTTTTACGTCTCTTCAAACTTTCATCATTCTTTCCATGTTTTCTAAAACCGCTAAGCCTTTATACGGGTTAAATAGACAGAACGATATGTGGGTTTGAATCGGTGGGTGTTTTTCATAACTACGCCATTCCAACGAGTAATGAAAAACACCCACCGATTCAAACACTCATCGCGTTCTGTATTTATTGCACATCCCAAGCATTAAAATTCATTTAAATAAACAAATTTTAATTCCTATGTTTAAACCCAAAGGTGAAGCGTCCGTTTGTTTTGTTTGAAGCTGTAGTGATCAAATGGATGGATAAAAAATTAAAACAACCTTTTGGGAACCAGTCTAAATTACATTAGTTTTCTTTTCTATTGGACGTGTTTGTTGAAATTCGTATCGCTGTTTCTCTTCGGCTGGTGTCCATTCACGCCTAACCATTCGGTGGCTATTGCCGTTAGTAAAAATATAAGAACAAATTTAGCCAGCTTTTCAAAACAGCACGGAGAAACCTTTTTAAAAGAAGTTCGAGGCATGTCAAGATGTCCGAAGATTTACCGAAATAAAGTTGACCAATTTAGATATAACGGCATCCGCAGACGAGACGGTCACGGGACTGGGTTAATGTTGTGGTTGGAAATGATTGTTTTTTTTTAAAAATATTATGTCATTTTTGGTTAACTAATTGTTTTGTGAACGACTTTATTTTGCTTTGGACGTTACCATTTTCACACTACGCGACAGACGATCGATAATTGTATAACGAAAACTAGAAACTTTTCGACGCTTAACTTATGACTCGTCTGAAAAGGAACTAGTATAAACGGCGCTGGGAAAAAGGTTCCGGTTTGTACATCACCAGTTGAATACAGAAACATTTATGTCATAGCGTCGATTCCGTTAAATACAAGTGTTTAAAGTTTAATGGATGTGTAATAAAAACCTTTTCCGGAGATCACTATGCTATGATCGTGCTCAGCAGATTCCCTAGAAATAACACTGAAAATGTTAGGAAGCTGTTCCCCCAAATTTGACCACAGTTTACTGTCAACGGACGGGGCTGTTATTCCGGTGTTAAATACGCATGGCTTTCAGGCATCGGGGAGCGTCGTGGGTGTGTTATTCAGCGGCTTAATACGTTAAAAGGCGCCCCTCTCCTCGTTGTTCGGCCCATTCCGTGATGACCGTGTTTCGTTGGATGACGTCAAGAAATTGGATTGCGGTTTCAAAATAATCTAGTTAGTCTTGCGGTTTTAGATTGTTACACAAGGAACAAACTCACAAAAGTAGTGCACTGGTCTTTCCTGGTGATACAAACGTAATTCAAAGCCTCATACCCGAAAATCAACGACGAATACACCCCAATGAATGATGGGATTTGCCTATTAAATCAAACATAACTGGAACGACAGTAAGGGGGGGGGGGGGGGGGGGGGGTGTCAACTGAAACAACGTGAAGAAAAGTACCAAATAGCATACTACAGAAAAACCTCCGTGGACTGTTCACTTTCCACGGGTGGATAATATTTCCACAGATGCAATAATATTAGATTCCAAATACTAATTATAAGAATAATCATCAAAAATTTAATTATTGAAGCACCGGGTACAACCCGGTGCTTCATTAATTAAAATTTTGCGGATTATGATTTTTTTTACCTGGTAAACGCATGCGTGGACATCACTGCCCAAGCGTGGATTATGACCAGTCCACGGCGGCTGTACTGTAGGCAAAACAGGTTATTAATTCTAGTTTGTGATTTTTATTCAGTTCATCTGCATTCTACTCCATAAATAACATATGCTGAGTGCTGCAATTGTGTTTTTAAAAATATGAATATTTAACAAATTCACTTTTAAAGAATACTTTTTCGACACACTTATTCTCAGGGCGAGTTCTGAGCTCGACAAAACCATTATCAACAGATCTGTCTGTTTCCGGTGTATATTAGCTAGTGAGGCCTGAAAATTTGATATATTGTGCCCAAAAGAAATAAAGTGTGCAAGTTTTGAAAATATGCTAATGAAGCTATTGTAAACAAAACCCGCAATGCTTATGTGTCGAACAGTTTTTATATGGAAAGTATGGGGAGCCAATTCAGTCAATGGTGTTTTCTATGGCAGTACTAACTTACTCCCAAGTACCATTATGACTGAAAACGACCCAGTCCTACACACACACACATATTCTCCATTGTGTGTCCGCTGGATAAACTTGATGTGGTAAGTAGCGTGGGTGAGACGTACTCACGCAGACACTTTACATGTCTCAGTTGCATTGAAAGAGAGGTGTTACTTAATATTTTAATATTTGCAGCTCATCAGCAAACATGATACATTTTTGGTGTCACATCTTTTTTATTTGATCATAACTGTATCAGTTGCATTATGTCCAGTCAAGAAGAGTTGTGTCTGAAAACAGACACTGAGATTTCACAAGCAATGGGGGTCAGGTCATCCATGAAATTGCCATATTTCTGCAGTGGTTTTCTCAGGGAATCTGGGCAAAATACACTCACACATCACCATTGACATGTATTGCTCACCATACTTTTTAAAAAAGATTCCACCCTTCCCAGCATGCATCAAGATGGCTGTTTTCTGTTTATATCAGCTTCATTAATCCTTTGAACCATAGCGGCCGCTTTTCCGGCCAGGAACATGATAAGTCATAACGTCATTATATGGGGTGGCTGTTCAGTAAATGTGTGGGGTAGACCAAGCAATATTTTCAACGTGCAGCCCTGAGACTGCACGTTGAAAATATTGATTGGTCTACCCCAAATAATGAATATAGACTCTTCTAATTGCTGTCATTGAAATGGCATGGAATGTACCACTACCGTTCAAAGGGTTAACATAATTACCACAGTTTCGCTTTTATTCTCTTTGTGACACAATATATCGAAATGTCAGGTCGCAGCTCATAAGTTCTACAAACACAGAGAACTGTTGACATTGTTTTTACAGAGGTTGGACTGGAGATGGACGGTATTGGAATTTAACTTAACTAAGATTTGCTGATAGTGTCAAAGGGAAATTCTCACCAGGAAAATACAGAATAAGTTGTTCTTGTATCATTCTACTTCAGTGCTACAAATGCCACTCCCAATGAGCTGAACAGTAGCATTCTTTTACGAAAATCATATCTACAGTAATTTTGTGATTTGTTCTATACACACCGTAACCTTTAAAGGCCTAATTGAGGCGTTTTCTATCTCAGAGCATACGGATGGCGTGCCATCGTCAGAGGGTCCTGCTGATGACAGACACATCACATGGGCAGTGATTTATAGTAAAGTCTTGGCTTCCTAATAGGCAGCCAAGACTTGACTAGAAATCACTTCTAAGCAACTGGACATTTTCAGGTTGTAGTCTAGTGGGAATTGAGAGCAATTGTCCAGACTCTTAAGGGTTAAAAAACTGAAGAGAAATGCAGTCATTCCATTCGTGGAAAGGAACACTTCCACTGGTATCAAGCCTCAAAGAGGTTTTATATATAGTGAATGTAGAGAAATTTTAAAATTCAGACGATTTCGGTATTCAGTGCTTGGTTCGGTTAAGGTTTTCGATATCGCCATGATATCGGTATCGGTTCGTTTTTTTCGGTATATTGTCCATCTCTAGGTTGGATCTCATAATAATGAGAGTAAGTGCCGAGAAAAAAATATTCCTTAAAAGTGAGTTGATTTAATATTTAAATTATAAAATAAAGTTTTGGAGATCTCAGCATATCTTATTGTCGTATAAAAGGCAAGTACACCAAGATTGCACCATAAACTATGTATACAAAGATTTTGACCACTACAATTTTTACAAAATTCTGTTTACATTCATCTTAACCTGTTTTTTATTAAATGGTGTTAGGTTTTGTGGACGATTAATCTGTTGAGAAACATCTCCGAAAGGATATTTACCATTCCTGGCATTTATGTATCGATTTTGCAAAAAAAAAATGAATGTGTGAAATGAAGCAATTTTTGTAAAAAATGTGCTTTAGACATGAAACATGGATCTCGATTTAAAACATTCCTGGTGATTTGTGGTCTGTTATTCTTAAATAAGGAAGTTCAGTTCTGATGAATCGTGACACGGACAAAGTACCTAGAACATTTCTAATATTTTACCTTAAAAACAGCATCATGGCATTGCTAGTCACTTGCCTCCTTTATTTAGTATGTCAACCAAGTTGAAATGATTGATAGCGACCGTTTCAGTGCAGTCGCCCTGTATTGGTTGCAGTCCACGCATGGACGGCAGTGATGTCCACGCATACGTTTACCAGGTAACAAAAATCATCACAAGCAAAATTTTAATTAATGAAGCACAGGGTTGATGATTATTCCTGTAATTAGTGTTTGGAATATAATATTATTGCATGGAATGTGACCAGTCCACGACGGCTGTGGTGTATTTTTATTTTACAGTACAGCCGCCGTGGACTGGACGTAATCCACGCGTGGGCAGTGTAGTCCACGCATGCGTTTACCAGGTAATAAAAATCATCATCAGCAAAAGATTTAATTAATGAAGCACCGGGTTGTACCCGGTGCTTCATTAATTAAATTTTTGATGATTATTCCTATAATTAGTGTTGCAATCTAATATCACTGCGTCCGTGGAAATACTGCGCACACTGTGGAAAATGATCAGTCCACGGCGGCCGTATTGCATTTATTTTTCTTTTTTCCGTTTCTACATGCATTATCTTCTCCTTACATGAAGCCACACTCATGAAGTTTGGCACACTTTTCGATGGCCATGAAAACTCGAGACCTGAGACTTACTCTTTTGATTTTCTACTTTATACACAACTTATTCGTTTTTCTTAATTTTGTAGTATCAACGCCTCTACCAAGACTCCCTATTTCAACTTTTGTAAATCTCACCTACTACAAACACCATATCTGAACATGTGGTATCGACTCAAGAACTCGGTAATGGCCGAATTTACAGGTGACCATTTTGACATCAACATCTCAAAAAATTAAATGTCGTTCGATTTTCATGAAAGCTTAGTTTGTTGCTCGAAAAATAAAAAGAATAGATAACACATTTTGAATTACTTCATTTGACGTCATTTTACCGTTTTTAAGACATTTTGCGGTTATCACCCCCCAAAACACACGGTGGCACACAGCCATTACGATACTACCTTTCTCCAGACCAAACTTCGCACGTGGGAACGATTGAAACATTTCTGGCGTACCTCCAAATTTTGTTGTAATTGACCCACATGTTTTGAAAATTCAGCGCAAAGAACCACCAAAAATTCTGAAATCGACCCCTTTTATCTGGTCACAGCGTTACACAAAATAAGATTATGAAATCAAGCATCCCGTACAGACGTCATGGACCGGTCGTAATCCACGCGTGGGCAGTGATGTTCACACATGCGTTTACCAGGTAATAAAAATCATCATCAGCAAAATTTTAATTCATACTTTAATTAAATTTTTGATGCTTATTCCAAAAATGAGTGTTATAAAATTTAATATTATTGCGTCCGTGTAAGTATTACCCACCCGTGGAAAGTGAGAAGTCCACGACGACTGTACTGTATCATTATCCTGATGACGGATCTGCTGAATGACAAGGGTTTCACTTTGACTTACTACATGGAAGCTACGACATTCATTGCGGTCGACGCTGGAAAACGTCAAAATGAAATTTCAATACACGGCGTTAAAATCAAGGGACATTCCAGTACTCGTAGTTCTTAATACTAAATTGGAAAAATTATGAAAATCCTGTTGGTGACAACGCTATACCCCAAACTACATAACATAACACCATAATATAAGACAGGTGGCAAAAGGAATACAGTACGGCCGCCGTGGACTGATCACTTAGATTGCAAACACTAATTATCGGAATAATAATCATAAATTTTATTAATGAAGCATCGAATGCACCCCGGTGCTTCATTAACTGGTAGAGTGCTGAATTATTTTTGGTCATCAAATTTTGTTCATATATCTGTGCCTTGTTACAATTTATGGGAGAGTGCCAGTAGGCACTCTCCCGTAAACTGTAACAAGGCAAATCCTAACAGACTAAATAATTTCACTTTAAAGGTGATATGTAAAACATCCACTTAATATGAAGCCTTGCAGTTGGGATACCAATACTTCAGAATAAAGCCCAAATATGGGCTTCCAGCACTCTACCAGTTAATTAAAATTTTGCTGATGATGATTTTATTACCTGGTAAACGCATGCGTGGACATCGCTGTCCATGCCTGGATTGCGACCAATCCACGGCGATTGTACTGTAGCTGAGGGCGCTAATAGCCACGTTGTTTTCAACATTGTCGGAAAATAGTTAACGCCGTGAAGGTAATGGCGACAGAGGATCGGAAAACGTCAAGTTGAAATTTCATTACATAAAGTTGAAACCAAGGGAACGAATAGTATTCATCATCCCGAATACCAAGTTAACAAAAGTTTAAGTATCCAACTTCAAATAACTGCGATATGACGGCAATACAGACAGGCGTTACCCTCTCCCATCTGGTGACAGCCCTACCCTACTAACTGCATAACACAGAAGTATAATAATACCACAGAGGGAAAGGGTAGTATGTTAGGGCAAACATTGTGTCCTTTTATCCACATTATCGGAAGTTTGTTAACGCTATGATTGTCAACACGTTGGGGTAGGGTGAGAGATTTATGGCCACCCAAGAACTCCACCGCACTTCGGGAGTACCACCTGATCTTTGACTAAACATACGTCTCACCACCTCGCTGCGTTATTGGCAGGGATTTGTCATCTGTGGGTGTCACTGACTTCATATTTAAAAAGATAACTGACCGATATCATCTGAATATAATTTAATGATAATAAAACAAGTAGTTGCCTCGCTCTACTGACACAACGTATGGTCTATTTGCTCCTTCCAAGTATCAAGGTCTAGCAGTTTTCAGTTTTCGCGTAGACTGCCCTTCCGCACCACCAACTATCCATGTCTAATGCGTATTTTATTACACACCTGTTCCATGAAATTCCTATCTACAGCAACACTAAACCATGCGGAAAATGAAAATCTGTTCCGCACGTGTGTGAGGAACAGAAATCACTGACGGACTTTTTTTAAATAGAAGCAAAGGGTCACTGGAATTATCTACAAATCGTGCTCCGCAATTACAATTTGAATCGCCTGCGATAGCTAAAAATCGTCCCCTGAGTCCCAATGTGTTCTATGTGGCAGTATGCACATAGAACACATTGGAACTCAGGGGACGAAATAGTAACACAGGTTCCCCTCGCAAATCTATTGGCGATAAAATGTGTTCTTTTTGTTGAGAGTTGTCAAATGTATTGCTGAGTGTCCTCTAATAATTGTTTTTTGTCGACATGAAGGCGTGTAATAAACACAGAACGACACACCCGTGTGAATGGATTAACCTATGTGGCACTTGTGCCGTCGTAGAAGGACAAAACTCGAGGCCTACTCGCTTCATAACTACATCGTCGCCTTCACCCCTGTCGGATGCACTTCATAATCTCACTGTTTCACGCTGTCAACCCTTTAAACATACAATGTTCATGCATGCATTTTGTCTGGCCTTCACTCAGCCCACTTCAGCAGCCTAGTCCAACTCAAATTCATGAGCTCTCGAAAGCTCATTCCAACCAACCTAACTTCGACGGTATACGACCCGTCAAGCTCCATGAATCAGTTAATCTAATAGCTTATTCGACTGTCCTCCTAAACGGTCTCTAGCCGGATAAAACTACTTATATATGCTAGCCTGTGTATTATAGCAAATTATCTAAAATATATTTCTCGATATCCATCGACTTGATGGATATCGAGAAATATCCCTCAGTAACTTCCTAAATGACGTCACTCTACATCGCATCACGTCGCCTTGACGGAACGATCAGCTGATCTTTGTTATTGTTTTGAAACGTACGCATTTGGGGTCGAATTGGGCTGAATATTGTGCAGGAAAATATCTCGTAATTGAAAATAAAAAAGAAAATCTACTCCATTTTAGTTGGTATCTAGAATTATCTCATGAGTGTGGACTTGACAATTTTATTTTTCACGAACGCTTGCACGAGTGAAAAATAATATTTTCACGTCCACACGATGATGTTCTTCAGTAGCTTCCTAAATGACGTTACGCTTCGGCGTATGACGACGCCTTGAACGTCACCTTGAAGGAACGATCAGCAGTGGACGATTCGTGTTGACCTTAAAGAATTATTCTTATTCGTGAAAAATGAAACTTTCAGGTCCAGACTCATGCGATAATTCCTGATATTCACTAAAACAGCGTAGATATCTTCTATTTCTTTTCAACCTACTCACAATTGTTTACAATTGGCTGTAACATAAGTGCAAGCCCTACTTCGGAACTAACTCAAGCTTTTAGAATCTTTTCCAAACGAGTTGGAAAAGTACTAGAGTGCAAAAGCACGAAAAAGATCGAAAAAAGGGTCGAGCGAGACCAGCGCTCGAAATTACAGGTACTCTCTCTGCACACCTCTTGCGTTTACCGAGCGCATGCGCAACAAACCGTGACGTCAATTCTTTTATTTTCCGCCATTGTTCATGGTCGGAAATTTTTGTGACTGTGCTGTTTATGATATTAATTCTTCGTGAACAACTTATTAATCGTCTTTAGTGTGCTACTGGATTGTATCCTTTTTCAAGCTACCAAATTATTACTCTACATTTAATGTTAATTTGTATTATTATTGCTGTGCTTTTCACACTTTATCTTGCCTTTCCCCCACGTGTGAACACGACCTTCGTTCTGTTTTCCGTCGGCGGGAAGCTTGATTGTTGTATTTATATCATGCCTAAGACTATTCCTTGTACCTCTTGTTTGCAGGTGAAACATGTGGACGATTCCCATACCACATGTGTCACTTGCAACAATTGCACTCAGGCCCAATCATGTGGTATCTGTGGGGTTTGGTCCTCTAAATTTTGGGCTTCTGTTAACAAGGTGGTTCTTTCCAGAGCTAGAACCCCTCGTTCTCGGGGTAAGGGTAGCCGTGCCGTTGCAGACATTTCTGCTGGTGCACGTGGTGACTCTGTCACACAGGATTCGGATCTGACTTCTGTGGCGAGCTCCTCTGCAACTGTTGACGGTGTTTGTTCTGTGATACCTGATGAGGAGACCGCGGTCTCTTTGTCTTCGGATGTCACTATTGAGGCGTCTGTTTTCGTTGAGAGCTTTTCCGAGGTCAACTCGGTAACCCTCTCCGATCTGCCTCCAACACCGTCGACCGTTGTTGAGGGGGTTGCTACTCCAGATCCTATTCTGTCTGATGGTGGCTCTTCCATCTCTTCTGGGGATGGTCTACAGTCTCGGGGGACCGAGGCTGTATCTGCTGGTGTGTCTGTGTGTTCTCAGCCTCCCCCAGCCTCGCGGCGAGGCTGTGCGGGTTTGCTGTCTGCTCCGTCTCATCTGGCTAGGTTTGCTCCTAGTCGGTTGAGCCGGCCGGTCGCTTCGGCAGCGATTCCTCGTCCCTCGAGTGAATCGTTTATTGTTCCACCTTCGCCTGCTAGTGTGCCGACTAGCGGGATGCTGTTGGGACGTTGGCATCCAGGGCCTGCTGTTCGGCAGCGGTCAGTGACAGCCCCGGTTAGCTGTCACTCTCGGAACCTTCCTCCGGTGATTCCTCACTGTGTTCCGAGTCTGGGTGTCGATCGATGCTTGCCGTCGGTCTCAGAGGATAGGCAGTTGGGGCCGTCTGCTGCGCAGAGGTCAATGACAGGTTCCTGTCATTCTTGGGACAATCCTCCGGTGTCTTCTCACCGTGTCCTAGGTCCAGCTACCGATCGACGTGCGCCGTCGGTCCCTTTCGAGGATTTGCAGGCAGGGCCTTCTGTTTCGCAGAGGCCAGTGATGGCTCCTGGGCGTCACAATCGGGACTTTCCTCCGGTGTCTTCTCACCGTGCTCCTATTCTGTCTGCCGATCGACGTTCGCCGTCGGTCTCTTCTGAGGATTTGGGTTCTTCTACCAGAAGGGTCCATTGGGAGGACACTCCGTCGGGCGTTTCTGCTGCGACGGATTCTCAGGGTGACCTGCGCCAGGCCGTTTTGGCGCTCACCCGGTTGCTTTCTGGCAACCCTCAAGTTGGCCTCCCTGTGCCTCCTGAGGCACAACCTCCTTTGGTCGGTCGCCGAGATGTCTCGCCTGGCCCCTTGGATACTGCACAGTATTCACAGGAGGTTTCTGCTGGTCAGCCCGAGTTGGGCTACGTCTCCTCTGCTACGGAGGATGACGAGTATCTTGAAGGTGATGGTCCCCCCTCGTCAGTCTTGGGGCAGGCTTTGGATTTCGTCTTTGGCTTATTGCCGGACGTTCTACCTTCCGACCAGCCTTCTGTGACCGTCCGGCCGCGGTCCACTGTGGAGCGCCGTAACCCTGTTGAGCCTTCTAGCTCCGGGGCTTTGCGTCCTCTGCAATCGGCTCAGGTGGTTGAGTCCTTCCAGGGCTTAGACGCCAAAATGCGTTCTAAGGCCCTTAAGGGTTCCTTCTTTTCTAGAGCTGATGCCTTCCTGCCTCCATCGCGGTTTCGTGTTTACGATTCCGTCTCTCCACCAGTCTTCCAAGGGATGACTACTGTGGATGAGGATTCTTCTTCCCTCGGGTTGACTAAGCCTAAGTCGGCAGTTCTCCCGATGTCGGTAGTTGAGTCTATGGTGGGCCTGTCCCGAGAGATGCTGGGTATGTTATCTCTCGCGGACCATGTTGTCGCTGCTCTGGCTGAATATTTTCCACCAGGGGAGTTTGATGACGCTCAGGCGCCTTTTCGCGTTTTGTCACAGGCTCTTATGAACTTGACTCACGCTCACGCCTGTAACACGGCCAATTTGGAGCTGGCACGCCGGGATGCGGTTTTGGATTCTTTACCATCCCTTCCTTCTGAGCAACGTGCTGTTCTGAGGTCTGCCTCGTTGGTAGGACCTCAGTTGTTCCATGGTTCCGTGGAAGCTGTTCGTGGCGAAGTTCTTCGTCATTCGAAGGACCAGCTTTTGCTGAGACAGCTTGACCCACCTGCTGCTGCGGGTGGGGGTCGTTCCAGGCCCGCCAAGCGTGCTGCTGCGTCTGCCTCGTCGGCGACGTCGGCTACGCCTTCGGCTCCGTCTGCTCCTTCTGCTCATAAGAAGCGCCGACGTGGCCAGGCCCGCTGGCAGCCTCAGGCTGGAAAGTCTCAGGACTCTGTCACTTCCCGAGGTGGTTTCTCCTCTCGGGGGCCTCGTCGAGGCCGCAAGTGAAGGTTCTCACCTCGATTCGCCTCCAGTCGGAGGAAGGCTGTCGCTGTTTTACGACCGTTGGACAGAGATAACGTCGGACTCTTGGGTCCTCGACGTCATTCATTCCGGTCTGCGACTGTCCTTCCATCGGCACCCCAGTTTATCTCGGGTGCCCCTTCCGACTCAGGTCCCTTCAGATTCTCTGCGTCGGGACCTTCTGGTGCAGGAGATCGACAATCTCCTCACCAAAGGGGCGATCGAGGTGGTCAGGAACACCCTTTCACCGGGGTTTTACTCGAGACTTTTCTTGGTGCCGAAGAAAAACGGCCAATTTCGTCCTGTCATCGATCTGAGTACCCTGAACGAGTACATAATTGCTCCTCGTTTCAGTATGGAGACTTTCCGGTCGGTTCGACGTTCAGTTCATCAGGGCGATTTTGCGGCCAGTATCGACCTGAAGGATGCCTACTTCCATGTACCCATTCATCTGGCGTCACGGAAATACCTTCGGTTCTCGTTTCGGGATCGAGTTTTTCAATTCAGAGCTCTCCCGTTCGGTTTGAACCTGGCTCCTTGGGCCTTCACCCGACTGATGTCTCATGTGCTTGCTTTCCATCGCACTCAGTCGGCGGTGACTTCGTCCGCCTACCTAGACGACATCCTCCAACGGCACCACGATGCTGCTGTTCTGGAGTTCGATGTCCGGCAGTTTCTTTGCCTTCTAGCGTCGCTGGGTTTCAGAGTCAATCGCGAGAAGTCGGATCTTCTTCCTTCTCAGCGATTCCGTCATTTGGGGATGGATTTCGACACTCTTCACAATGTAGTGTCGGTTCCCCAGGCTCGGGCGACGATTCTTTCCGCCTTGACTCGGGACCTGCTTCAATCTTCCTCGGTCTCGGCCAGGACTTTCCTTCGGATGCTGGGCCTTTGCGGTTCGGTGACCGATCTCATTCCGCTCGGTCGCTTGTTTGTCCGACCTCTCCAACACTTCCTGTTGGATCATTGGCGTCCGAATGTAGATCCGCTGGCCCTGGAACTCACTATTCCTCGGTCTCTGCTTTGTCACCTCCGCCCTTGGGCAAATATTCCCTGGCTGACACAGGGTGTTCCGTTGGATCTTCCTTTGGCCGATCGCATCCTTACTGCGGATGCCAGCGATCGGGGCTGGGGTGCGACGTTGGACCCTCTCGGTCTGTCTACTCACGGAGAGTGGGACAGCGAGCAGGTGGACCTTCATATCAACCAGAAGGAGCTCCTTGCTCTTCTGTTGAGTTTTCGGCTTTGGATCCCTCATCTGTCGGACCATGTTGTCCTACTTCTTTCGGACAATTCGACAGTAGTGGCCTACATACGGAATCAGGGAGGCACTCATTCGATTCCTATGTATCGGCTGTCTCGGGATCTTCTTCTGTTGGCACGGGATGTGAACGCTCGGGTGTCCATTCGACACATTCCCGGGCGTCTCAACGTCCTAGCAGACTCCCTGTCCCGACGCGACAGTGTCCTTCCAACCGAATGGATGCTACATCGGTCGGTGTTTCAGGCGATTTGCGAGCAGTGGGGTCGTCCTCAGGTCGACCTTTTCGCTACTCGCTGGAATCATCAGGTAGAGACTTTTGTCTCCCCTTGTCCAGATCCTCTGGCATTTGCAGTAGACGCTCTGTCTCTGGACTGGACAGGCTGGGTCGGCTATGCCTTTCCTCCTGCACCGATTCTTCCTCAAGTTTTAGCGAAGATTCGTGCTTGCAGTTGCAGGATCATTCTGATCACACCCCTGTCTCCACAGAGGGTGTGGATCAATCTGCTGCGGCCTCTATTGGCCGATCGACCGATTCGTCTACCTCTTCGTCGCGATCTTCTTTCACAGGGTCGTCCCAGGAAGTATCACAACAACCTGGCGAGCCTGTCCCTTCACGCCTGTCTTTTATCAGGTCCAGTCTCCGACGTAGAGGTTTTTCGAGACGATCAGTGGAGTGCATTTCTGCATCGCGGCGACCTTCCACTGGAATGACTTATGCCGCCAAGTGGAAGGTTTTCTGCCGCTGGTGTTCAGATCACAATGTGAATTACCGTGATCCGTCTATCGCTCAAATTGCGGATTTTCTGGTTTTTCTTTTTGACTCCAAGGGCCTCCAGCCTATTACGATTAAGGGCTATCGGTCTATGCTGTCTGATACTTTCTCTTATGTGGGAAAGCGGTGTATCGGTCGTAATCTTTTCCTCTCCAAACTTATTCGGCACTTTTCTTTGAAGAGGCCTCGAGTTTTGCGTCTTACACCCAAGTGGAACTTGGCATGGGTGTTGCACTGTTTGGAGGGGGCGCCTTTCGAGCCTTTATCTGAGACCGACATGCGTTTTCTCACCTATAAGACGGCTTTTCTTCTAGCGTTTGCTTCTGCTCGTCGAGTCAGTGAGCTTCATGCGCTATCTGTTGATTCTGCCTTCTTCCGAAATGAGGCTAACAGTGTCACATTCACTACTGATTGCTCTTTTCTGGCTAAGAATCAACTCCCCGATTCGGTACCTCCTCCCATCTGCATTCGGGCTCTCCCTGCTGTAGATGGACGGAGGCCTCTTCTTTGTCCTGTTCGTGCGGTCAAGACTTACATTACTCGCACTCAGTTCATTAGGAGGGATCGGAAGAGATTTTTTCTGTCTCTCATTCCTAAGCGGCAGTCTATCTCTTCCCATTCTATTTCCAGGTGGATCTGTCTTGCAATCAAGCTGGCTTATTCTCGCTTGTCTGCATCGGATCTTGTTTCGAACCGGCTTAATGCTCACGAGGTTCGTGCCATTTCTACATCCTGGGCGTTCTCCAATTCTGTTTCGCTCCGTGATGTTATGAATGCGGCTTACTGGAGGAATGCTTCTACCTTCTCCTCCTTTTATCTCCGCCACCTTCAGCAGCAATCTGAGGACCTTTATTCTTTAGGCCCTCTCGTTGCTGCTCAGGCTGTGGTGCACCCTCGTTAAATTGTTTTTGTCGAGGTTGCGCTTCTCTCAGCCTTGTTCTTTTCAGGTGCCTTCTCTCTTTCTTCATTACAGGTTTTAGTTTTTGTTCTCTGCCATCCTTGCTTTCGTTACTGCTACTCTTGTTGGTATTGGTTATGTGATTCACCTCCTCCTATTGTTTATTCAGCCAATTGTAAACAATTGTGAGTAGGTTGAAAAGAAATTAAAATTTTTTAGTAAATTTTGTTTCTTAACATACCTACCACAATTGTTTACCGGAGGCCCACCCTCCTTGGGGATATCTTTGATATCGATGCCTCCCCGCTAAATCACAAACTTCTCGTTGGCGGAAATACGGAATTGACGTCACGGTTTGTTGCGCATGCGCTCGGTAAACGCAAGAGGTGTGCAGAGAGAGTACCTGTAATTTCGAGCGCTGGTCTCGCTCGACCCTTTTTTCGATCTTTTTCGTGCTTTTGCACTCTAGTACTTTTCCAACTCGTTTGGAAAAGATTCTAAAAGCTTGAGTTAGTTCCGAAGTAGGGCTTGCACTTATGTTACAGCCAATTGTAAACAATTGTGGTAGGTATGTTAAGAAACAAAATTTACTAAAAAATTTTAATTTTTGTGTCACTCAGCCTAACAACTCTAATTCCTGGTTGGAGGTCCCGATTTTCCTTCAAAGGAGACTGGCCACCCAGTATTCTCATCATCCTTAAATACTATAGTCAATTTCAAGAATCAGTTGAGCGCCCCCTCTTTGAAGAACGTAATACTTATTAATTTGTTCTTTGAGTTCCATTGAAATGACAAACAGCACGTCAACCCCAGCTGCCTTAATTCATGTTTTTGGCGCCATCAAGATCGTTGATTCACACAGCACGTTGAAACTTTGTGGTCATTTGTTTTGTTATTATTTTTCGAATTTTTAAAATTTTAATCTCAAATTCCTATTTTCTCCCGAATAGTGCTTAGTGATAATCGTTGAGCCAAATCTTATCGCAGCTTAACAAACTAACAGAATCCTGCTGTCAAGACTTCTTAAGTGGTTGAGTGCCAGAAGCCACTATCAGAGCTTTCAAAAAATGAGGATACCAGAGCAAAAGCCAACACTTTCCTTGCTTATATTTCATATTCAGTCAACACAAATAAGATTTTGTTTATATAAATTTGTTTTATTACAAATTATTGGAGAGTGTCTGTGGGAACTTTCCAATAACTTGCAATAAAACAAGCTTTGAATAACAAATTCAGATCACCAAAAATAATCAAGCCAACAGCCAGATAATCACTAATGTGAAAAATATCTAATCTTGTTATTTGTACTTTCCGACGTTTGACGTCGCATTTTGAAAAACGTTGAAGAAACTGAATTCCCAGTGACGTTTGAACATTAGGATAATTAAAGTATCAAAGGGTTAAATAGCGATCGAGGGTCGGGAAAAGTCAAAAGTAAACTTCACTGCCAACAAGGATACTTTTAGTACCCATCAACCCAAACAAGTTGAACAGATTTTAAAAATTCAACGTCACACACCGGGCAGCACTCCTGCCCAAGAAATCCAACAAATACCGCTATACTATTTATTTCACACCTGTTCTATGAAATCCTCATCTATGGCAACACTAAACCATGCGGAAAATGAAAATCCGTTCCTCACACACGCGCCGAACGGAAATCGTTGACGAACTATTTAAAATAGAAAGGAAATTTCACTGGAACTTTCTACAAATCGTCCTCCGCAGTTACAATTTGAATCGCTAGTGATAGCTAAATATAGTAACATAGTACTGGCACATAGAATACAGTGGAACTCAGGGGACGAGTTGTTAAATGAATTGCTCAGTGTTCATCTAATAATTGCTTTTATAGACATGAGGGCGTGTAATAAACACAGAACGACACACGCGTGTGATTGGGTTAATCGATATGTCACTTGTGCCATCGCGGAAGGATAAGATCCGGGGGCTGTGTCCTCTCGTTTTATCCTCCCGTGCTGGCACTCGTGCCACATCGATTAACCCATTCATACGCGTGTGTCGTTCTGTGTATTTCACACACAGCTGAATCAAAATGTCAAATATACACTCGTTCTATTGGCTACATGTTATAAATAAAATATTATTTATAATATTATTTTATTATCAGTTCTGGTACGAATACAGTAGCAGGCTTTCTTGAACCTCGGATGCCTGTTGTCAACTGCGGGGATGAACACATATATTTGTCGTATTCTAGATAGATAGATAGATAGATATATTTTATCTCGCCAGTATACAGAAAATAAAACACAATTTACATATAATGTACAAATCACAATACAGAAATCAAACCAATAAGTTTGAGACCAACAAGTTACTTAAGTATACCGGCAGGGAGAGGCATAGCCAGACTGGCTGTCTTCCTGCCTCCCCCTAGGGAGGGAGAAAGAGAAAGAGAGTAAGAGGAAGGTAGATAGGAACAGGTATGCAGAAGAAAGTACAGAAAGAAAATAATGGAATATCTAGATTGAAAAGGGAAAAAATAAAATAAAGTTCTGATGCAACATCATGAAGTGCCAGTATTGTTTTTTTAAAGAATAGATCAACAATTGCATTTGCAAATGGTGCGAGTGGTGGGAGGAACCTATTGGGCAGGCCCCTTCCGGTTCGGCCCATCCCGTAAGGTTCCAAAGCACGGAGCAGTCTGGTCGTGTATCAAATGCAAGGATCAGGCGGAACCCGATGGTGCCAGCCAGGACGAGCATACCAGACAAACTTACATTGAAAATGAAAATTAGTAATCTATGCAAGTGAACCTTTTACAATATCATGTTGGTGTTAGCTATTAGAGACTGTAGGGATTGAAGAGAGGGGCTACCGGCCTGGGGATGCATTGGAATGGAAGTAGACTAGACAGCACAATCCGGGCAGTAAGATTCCCATTATGCCAATCAAACAAGAATAAGTAAGCGTGCAGGTTATATAGATCTTTTATCTTCAGAATACCATCTTTGATAAACAGTGGGTCGGTATGAGCATTATATGTCTTATTATTAATGATACGAATTGACCGTTTCTGAAGTTTAAAAAGTCGATTGCATGCTTTTGATGCTCCCCATGCTGGAATTCCGTAGATGAAGTGACTTTGTATCAAAGTGAGATATAGGCTTTTCATAAATCTATGCGGGAGGATTTTCTTTACTTTATTGAGACTGAAGTTAGCAAGAGCAACTTTCGAGCAAATTTGTGATACATGTGCATTATAAGATAGATTTTCATCAATATTTATGCCAAGGAATTTTACAAATTTCTCATTTTGTCTATTACCGACCTTGTCAATAATCTGATTATTTATACGTATATCCTCATGGGTGTAGTTGGGTTCTTTATGGGATGGATTAATAAGAATATATTTTGTTTTCTTGGGGTTCAGGACTAGGTAGTTGGCAGCGCACCAATCATATATCTTTTGTAATTCCTGATTGAATTCTGAGACCAGCGGTTCCATCTCCGCTCCGGATGTGTATCCTGTGGTGTCATCTGCATACGATAAGAGGTTTAGGGTTGTAGAGTTTTGTATACCATTTATGTAAAGAAGGAACAATATGGGGCACAATATCGAGCCTTGTGGTACACCACATCTTATTTCAGATAAACTGGATTTACTCTCGCCAAACGAAACATATTGAGATCTGTTTCGAAGGTAGCTTTTGAACCAGTTGTGAGCGTTACCTCTTATACCATAATACTCTAGTTTTGATGTAGTATCACGTGGTTTATGGTATCAAAAGCTTTTGATAGGTCCAGGAATAATGCTAGGGTAGTGTCTTTAGTTGGTTTATTATTTTCTGTGGCTATGTATTTTAACAATTGCATAACAGGATGTAATGTACTATGGTCTTTTCTGAATCCGTATTGATGTGGAAAAAAGACATCAAATTTATTTAGAAATTTTAAGAGTCTTATAAACATAAGTTTCTCTAGAATTTTAGAAAAAAACAGGTAAAATACTGATTGGCCTATAATTCGTAAAATTCTTGTCATCACCTGATTTGAAGACGGGTATTACCTTGGCAATTTTCATCCTGTCAAGAACTATTCCCTGACTGAGTGAATTATTCATAATATGGGCGAGTGGCATTGTAATATAATTTATAGAATGTTTAAGGATGCTAGATGAAACGTTTTCACAGTCTTGGCTGAGTTTAGATTTCATTGAATTTACAATATCTCTTATTTCGAAAGGGGTCGTAGGTGTGATGAACAAGTGTTCCTGTAAGCTAGCACTCAGGAACTCGTCGAATGATTTCTGAGGCTTGGGTAGAAGTTTTAATATTTGATTACCTATATTTGCGAAGAAATTATCGAATTCTTTCGCAATGTCATTGGGCGCATGTATCTCTTTGTCATCAAGACTGAAAAACTGGGGTATAGTACTCTTACTTTTATTCCTATTAAGCGCGTTATTTAGTACTTGCCATGTTTTCCGCATGTCATTCTTGTTTTCTGTGAGGATGTTTTCATAATACATAGCTTTGCTCTTTTTTTTAATTCTATTAAATAGTCGGCAGTAATTTGTGTAATTCCTAACATCAACTTCTGTTGGGGATCTTAACTTCTTTTTGAAGATTTCATTCTTATTGTTGGCTGAGATTAAAAGTCCGTTTGTCATCCATGGCTGTCGTTTTATAAATTTATTATTTGGCTTAATGCTCTTCAGGGGAAAGGCTGTTTCAAAAGCATTCAAGTTGACATGAAGGAAATTTTCGTAGGCTATATTTGGATTGTTAATTTCCATAACTGCGGAAAAATCACACTGGGGCAGTAGCGACTTGAAGTGTTCAATACTTGTAGAATTTATTTTTCTTGTAAGGATCGGTTTCGAATTTTCAGGCGGTTGATTTAATAATTCAATATAATAAGTCCCAAAGTGGTCAGACAGATCGGTAAGTATTATTCCAGATTTTAGACAGTTAGGCTTACAGACCTTGTTGGAAAAGATGTGATCAATGAGGATAGCGGACCGATCCGTTACTCTGGTTGGTTTGGTAATAAGAGGTACAAACCCTTCACTGAGCATCAAGTCAATAAAAAAGTCTGTTTTGGAATGAGATCCTATTTTTAAGAGGTCGATGTTGAGATCGCCCATAATTACGGCTGTTTTATTTTCTTTATTAATTATATCAGTTATGTAATTAATTTTTGATAGAAATAAACCTATATCTGCTTTTGGTGCAGTGTTTGGCCTGTAAATTATGCCAACTATTCTCGAAGAGTGTTTAAAATTTAATTCAACAAATATGGACTCAAAGACGTGTGGTATGAAGATTGAGAGATCTTGACGAACACTGAAGATAATATTTTCTTTTATGCACAGGCCAACTCCTCCGCGCCCATCGTCGTCACCAGACCGCCTGTTTTTCAGAAATGAGTGGTAACCTTCGAGAATATAACATGTATTGGAAGGGATTTGAAAGACTTCCGTAAGACCGATGACATCCAACAAGTCCTCTTCGTCATTTAGATCTGAAAGCAAGTGGTGTAGAAGTTCCCAGTGCGCATTGAGACTTTGACAGTTAATATGAAATGCAGAGAAGGATCTACGCACATCGCTGAGCTCAGTTCCCATCTGACTGGGAAGAAGATATTTGCTTCCAATATTGTTAAAAATAAAAGGAGAGGCGTTGTCTTCTAATTTTACACCTGTTTTAGCATTTAGTAGATTACTAAAATCGTATTCCGGATTGGTCTGGATCTCGTCCAGCGTGATTCTACCCGCCATGATAACCATATCGCCCACCAACAACACCATCGCAGAAGTAGAGTAGAGAGGTCTCTACGGTAGGCACTTCATCATGGGGAACATGTTTTATAATTGACTTTGAAGAATATAATAATACAATAAAGGTAATAACACCGTTGTAGCCAAATAAAAATTCACGGTACAATGTTGCATAAAAAAGAATGAAAAAGAGTAACAAGAAATGGTATATACAAGAAATTTCTTGCATTCAGGAAAGATGGGAGAGTTTATTAATCTCTGGTTCTGTTTCTAAAATTAAATTTACACTGCACCCGTTAGGGTACTTCCAAGAAAGCCTATTTTAATTTAAACGTTTTCATCTATGTGGGCCTACGTTTTCGTTTTTAAATTTTCCAGATTGACTACTAAGACGGTTGCTGAGTGAAAGAGTTAAAATGAATGAAAGAGCACGCACTAGTTAAAATGAACAAATGCAGATCTTTTCCATTCCTTCAAATACTGAGGGGCTCAGGTAATTAAATGTATGGAAAAACATGCCCTTGTTCATTCTGGCCTTAATTATTAATAATACCGGTCGGGAAGTTACGCACCGATATCATGGTTGAACAATCCACGCAAAACATTGAGACAACCCTGCACACAGCTGTAAGATGCATTCGGCCGGAATAGGATGGTTGTTTTCTTCATCGTGTAACGGTGACCTACAATAGGAGGTTGCGTCATTGAATTATTTCGCTATTTAAGGGCCTATATAAGTTAAGGGCCTATACAAGTAATGAAATTTTGTTTATTTTGAAAATTCTCACTTCTGATATTCCTTCAATTCAAATTAAATATATACAAAATGTACATCAAAATGAAGGTGGGGATGCATAGAACACGAAACACATGTGTAATCAACTCATAGAGTCGACTGCAGGCACCACTGGTTCCTGGAAGTCTGCTGCCGTATTCGCACTAGAACTGACAATTTAATAATATTTCACGAAAACAACTTATGGCCAAATGTGCTTTACATATCCAAGAACAAAGCTAGGGGATCAAAATTCTTCAACACTCGGCGACAGGGCTGCATTGGGGAAAATTCCAAAGCCTTTGCTTTTGTTTACGTATGAGTATACTTTCGATTTCCGATCGACGTCATCGGACAGAAAAAGCATGTAAAAACAACGACGTCTAAAATCAAATAATGAAAAAGATCGCCTTTATACAGTATACTGTTATTAGATAGAGATTGCACAGTTACCATGTTCAATGCAAGGTATCATGATACCTGTTGAAATTTCTTAGAATTACGATTTTGTTTTTAGACGGAAATTCGTGGTAACGAGTGATTTGCGCTGTCTGTCGAGCATGGAAACCATCTTCAATAAAAAATGCAGACAGTGTTGTCCTTTTCCAAAATGCAGACCTATAGCTGTATTCGAGAGTGTTTTGAATACCTAGCTTTGTTCTTGGATATATGAAGCACATTTGGCCACAAGTTGTTTTGATGAAGTATTATTTTATTATCAGTTCTGGTGCGAATACGGTAGCAGACTTCCAGGAACCAGTAGTGCCTACAGTCGGCTCTATGAGTTGATTACATATGTGTTTCGTGTTCTACACATCCCAACCTTCATTTTGATGTATAATTTGTGTATATTTAATCTGAATTTAAGGAATATGAGAGGTGGGAATTTCAAAATAAACAAAATTTCATTACTTATATAGGCCCTTAATTGTATGTTTTGTGCAGTAAACGAATAAATAATTGAATTCATTTGAGTCTTCGGAGTTTTGTATCCCGTATTGACCCATTCGGTAATGTATATGTGCGACAAATGTGTGGAAATAATCAAAGTGCGTTGTCAAATTTCGAAAATTTTAGCTTTCATTCGCGAGTTGCGCGATTCTAGAATACACAGTTCCGTTTGGGGGAAATGTTTTGTTTACCCTTGCCGACCGGTTCAAAATTAGCTTATACTCCCTCATTGCAATGAATGTGTTATTCTCCTTTGAATGTGTTATTCTCTGTTCACCTCAACCTTCATTTTGATGGATAATTTGTGTATGTTTATTTGGAATGTATGCACATACAAGTATACAGGATATCATTAAAGAAAATTAAATTATTTTCAATTACCTCTAATTTAAAGGTACATGTAGGTAATTTTAGTTACATTTCAGTCTTTTTCAATTTGTTTCCATAAAATACTTCTCTGCAGAGTTAGCCTATTTAATCAACTTGAATACACATAACATGCAAACACATCCATGTATACAATACTTAAGTTTTATTGCGAAATAAGATAAACAGTCATTAAATCTCAGGGTGTGAAGATAGTAATATAAATTTACAAGCTATTTAGAAAATCCATGTACTTCCATTTAACTTCGTATTTTTTCAAAATGGTTATTTTCAATTTTAGGCAGACAAAACACAGATGTTTACGACAGCTTGGAAACGCCGGGAAGATGTTGGTAAATAACTTGTAATTACGAATTAATAACTTGTATTGACGAAATAATAACTTGTAATGACGAAATAGCTAACTTGTAATTACAAAATATTATTTGTAATTACAAAATAAGAACTGGCAATTGCGAAATAATAACTTGTAGTTACGAAATAACTAACTTGTACTTACGAAATAATAACCTGTAATTATAAAAAATAATAACTTTTAATTACGAATTAGTAACTTGTAACTACGAAGTACGTAAATTATAATTATGAAACAATAGCTTGTTATTACAAACTAATAACTCGTAATTACGAAATACAAATTGTAATTACAAAATAACTAACTTGTAAATACGAATAATTAATAAATTGTGATTATGAAATAGCTAACCTATAATTACGAAATAATAACTGCAGTTACGAAAGAATGGCCTGTACGTTTGAACTAATAACTTGTAATTGGGAATTAAGGATTAATAACTTGTAATTGCAATATGGTAACTTTTAATTTAAAAATAATTAGTTGTAAATACGATTTAACTCGGCCAATGGAAAATAGGTCCCCACAGCAAAGTCTTTGTGCTGCACTATAGGATGGATTGTCTGTATCCCTGTTTGAGTACTGTTAGCCCTCGCTACTAATTATTTGCCTGGTGCTTTTAACGTCATATGGTTGCAGTAGGTAACATTGTGATGTTAGATTACGTGGCATTATGGAGTGTGTTTGCCTGTCTAATATGGTAGCATAGGATAGAACTTATGTACCCATCTCGCCCCTTTTAGTATTGGGAACATCTTAGTTGTCAAAAGTTCCATAATTTACCATTCTGTAAATTTTCTGCTATTTGCCGTCAATTGGATTGCTATTGAGTGCACTTCATTAGAGTCAAACAGCCTCCATAGCTAGTAGACTATTTCCTTTATGGCCCATCCCCTTCAGTACAGCCGTTGTGAAGTGGTCGTAATCAACTCGTGGGCAGTGATGTACACCCATGCGTTTACCAGGTAATAAAAATCATCGGCTAAATACTGTAAATTTTCTGCTATTTCCCGTCAATTGGATTGCTATTGAGTGCACTTCATTAAAGTCGAACAGCCTCCATAGCTAGTAGACTATTTCCTTTATGGCCCATCCCCTTCAGTACAGCCGCTGTGAAGTGGTCGTAATCAACGCGTGGGCAGTGATGTACACCCATGCGTTTACCAGGTAATAAAAATCATTGGCTAAATTTTAATTAATGAAGCACCGGGTTGTACCCAGTGCTTCATTAATTAAAGTTTTGATAATTATTCCTGTAATTAGCGTTTGGAATTTAACATTATTGTGTGCGCAGAAATATTGCCCATGCGTGGAAATTGACTAGTCCACGGCGTCCGTACTGTAGATTAAAACCTTAATAACACCAATAGGGAGTCTTGATTTTTGTGGATATTTTCGGACTATTTGGAACAATGTCAGTGGAACCTGGTTTGGGGCTATTATGAAATAAGTGTTCGAGTACTACGTCAGTATTTTGGTGGACAACTGATGTCTATTAGGACTGAAGATAGTGGCTTTGATACTATTGCGAACTTTTCAGAACTCGTGGTAACAGTGGTAAGGGGGCTTTTCGAGGAGTGCTTGAGGTTGTTAGAGGAAAGGTGACGGTTGGAGGTGTAGTAATTGTTGTGTTTGTTGATTTAGTAGTTGTGGTTTGTTTAGTACTTGTTGTAGTAATTTTAGTGGGCGGTGTAGTGGTTGTTTGTGTCAGAGTTGTAGTGGTAGGAAATTGTGGGTGAATAAAATAAAAAGTCCTGTAATTTCGTGATATATTATGTTTGTACTTACATTCCGACGTGACACTCCATGTGTCAGATAAAGCATGTTTCTAACAATCATATTGATTTTGGCTTGAAAAACACGAAAAACGGTATGTTTCATATAATGTGTTCCGATTCAGTATCATATAGACGACTCATTCTGATTCAGTATCATATAGACGACTCGTTTCTGGTAACGCGACGGGCTATCATAACAGGCGCATGAATACATTCTATGTGCGTTTCAGTGATCGACCTAACATTATGTCCCAAAACTGTTTTAATAATTTAAGATTTAATCTGTTTATATGCCAGATTTGTTAGATAAATGAATTATCATGATAATGTGCATGTCCTGCGATTTGCATCAGATTTTCGATGGTGTCCAAAAATGGGATCACAACTCGCCGGCAAAGCCGGCTCGTTAAGATCCCATTCTGGACACCACCTCGAATCTGATACAAATCACAAGACATGCACATTATCATGATAATTTGTATGTATCTAAATATTTATGGAAACTGGAGACAAACCTATATAATCCTTCATATGATCTGTTGGAAGTTGCAAATTCAACCATTACACTTATTTTTACCTTTCACTCACTTTTCGTTGCGCTCTTTGTTAATGCAAAACTGTCTATAATATAGTAGGGGTGCAAGCAGGGTTTTTGTCCGTATGCAAACTGTCGATCATAAGAAGGAAAATCCCGTAGTTTAAAAAAAAGTTGACCAATTGGTGTAAAAAACAAAAAGTTGTGAATACGTCTACTGTCTGGAATGTGTTTACAAACAAACATTTGGGTGTGTCAGGAAGTCAGCCTCATGGCTATGCCATTACCCTGCAGTATCATACTTACTGTCTCACTATTTCATGGTGTACAATCTTATATTATACCCCAAACAAATCATTCATTCATTTATTCATGCCTTCGGCATCTTGACCTTGGACCCCCCATATCTTACTTAGGGTCCCCTTAAATTGAAATCCTGCCGCCTCCACAGTGTGTGTTCTTGTTTGCATGCAATGAAACATTTTCTTGTTAATATGAAAAGATGATCACTCTCACAGGGTGGATTTTAAAGATAAAGAGTTCATTATCGACCTCATCTATGGGCCATATAAGGAAGGACTCGTCAATATCTGTTCAGAGATGAGGTCGAGACTTAACCCTTTACCTAACATGAAAAGCAGTCGACACTTGCAAAAAAAAAATCCTTGAATAACTATTTTTTAATTTTTTGTCTCAAAAATATAGGTTATGACCCCTCATTAGAACGAGCTCGACAAAACTCGTTCCAATGAGGGGTCATAACCTATGTTTTAGAGACAAAAAATAAAAAAATAATGAAAAGTAATTGGCGAATTTTGAGAATAGCGCTGGTCGGTTTTTCTCGTTACGTTAGGTAACGGGTTAAATGCACCATCTCGGAATCCCTACTTCCCACACACCTTAGTGGTAACAATGCATTTTGATTTTAACATTGACGTAAAATAAAATAAATGGTTTCATATTTCACTTTAAACATTTTTAAGGAAAAGCAATATTTTTCTTAATTTTAGTGAGGCGCGAGTTTTCACATTACTGCGAATTGTAAACTAAAAGGAAAGGTCGTTGCCTATATCTTTAGTGCATTTCTCACGTCATCTTGTTAAGTTAACTTAACTTCAGAAGTTTTATTTCCATATGTGACGGAAAAAATAAAAATAAAAAAAGGAAAAGTGCATGATATCAAACTCATTTTGCATTCGAATGGAAAGCTATCGCTTTTCTCTCTGACGGTTCGCTATTTTTCATAGCCCTGCAAAAATAAAAACTGGTTTTATCATGGAAGGGCTGACTGATGAGTTACAAGAATGCTGAGACAGTTATAAACGACCACACTGCCCTGACACTGAGCGAATCTCAAACTAGAATGATTTCTCCCAGTCGATGCGTATTGAAGAGACAACATGGAAAATAATCAAGAACCACACTGCTATGAGTTATATATCGAATATCCGTGCTTTCGTGACTTCTTTACTGAAGGAAAGAAAAAAAAAATGCCGAAAGTGACAATGTTTACTTACGGGATGATATAATACCCAGAAGTGAAAATTAACAGATCAGTCCACAAACCGCTAAAAGTTTAATAACCGGTTTTTTGATACACTATATATCATTCCAAACACGACAGGCAAATGAATCTTCGTGACGAATCGTTCATCAGACAAGCTTTATCAAGTTCCGTGTTCAACATGTTATTATTTGATCAATCAGTTTTCCAATGACATGTTTAGAAATTATTTCTATACTTGTGATTAAAAGATTCCAAAGGTTTAGTATAAATGGAGTCTTCTCGTGTGTCATGTTGGGGACAGAGGTGACGGAAGGAATTTTGGATGGCGGGTAGATCACATCACAACGCTCATTAAGTTTTTTAAAGTGTCAACTCTACCAACAAATCCTCAAAGACAGCGCGAAAATACATAAAGATTATTACAATTATGTGGATGTACAAAATATGTATCTGAGTTGAGCGAGCTCCGGGTGGTATGGTAATAATCTCTATGAACATTAAAAATTTACGGAACATCAAAAGATGGTGAAAACCCCGTTTTCTTATTTTTAAATGGGTTTCAACCGAGATTAATAGTCAAACGTTCAAACGGGTTGGACAAAAATATTAAAAAACCCAGCTTTTGTATTTTTATTTTTTTTTTAAACAATATTTTTATATTATCATTGAAATGGGGTTTGGCGAACAGGCAATGCCTATATTGACACCGTACCCTACAAAAACACACATTTACAATGATGCAAGTGCAACTGTACATAAAACAGAAACTGATCACATGAATAAGAAAGAAAGTACCACAAAATATCTCGTTATTTCTTATATATCCATTACCTATCGGTTAGGGAGGCACTCTGGTATATGGATAAAGGTATAATAGGCCAACAGTACGCGTGTCCTTTTTGATGTGCACTATCAAAAATCAGTCTCCAAGGGCAAAAGACAAGAATTCATTTCCACTGGCTAATAATTAGTCACTCGAATCTCATTGTTTCCCTTATATATTCTTGTACCGCACCGAATATACCAGCATTTTCCAAAGCAGTTTTCTCTGGATCACCATATAACATTAGAGTGATATTATTGGTGTGGCCCAATTTTGTTAGAAGCGAATTTCTTTGTTCTGTATATAGAGGACACAATAATAAATAGTGTTCAGTGTCTTCATATAAATGGCCACAGGTACAAGAAGCATTATCACTTATAAATCTATCAAACTTGTGTCTGTTTAAATCACTACAATTTAAACGCAGCTTCGTGTGAAAGAGTTTTGTATTTTTATACTACTCTACAGGTTAAATGGCTGAAGTTTGTGAAATAATGGGAACATCGATGATACAACTTTGCTAACTTTTCCAAATTTCAATTTTTATTTGAAATTTCTACACCCTCAATTTTAAATTTACTGATGGCAAGCTAGCGTTCCTGTAAGTCTCTTTCAATGACGAAACTAGTCAGTCATAACCCGTCTTAGACGTCTGAATGAGAAGGCATGAGACAGGAGCTTGCCAGCCAAGTTCCCAGTACAATTCAATTATTTAACCAAACGAAATCGAACAGAGGTTCCCTATTCAGTTGGTTAATAATTGAGAAGGTCTTTCAGTTACTTGACATCATTCGGTTCTCCATCGATTAACTCAGATTCTCGCCATAACGTCGCCTGAGTGCTAGAATGTTCTATGTCCCTTACGGGACATAGAACATTCTAGCACTCAGGCGACGAATTAAGACCGGGGCTAGTCTCACTTTGCCGACAGCCTTCTTCTATCAATTATCAGTGACCAGCATTAGGTAATGTTGTTATAGTTTGTTTCTATTAACTGTCTGACTGATGATAAGTTTGGTGATTTGTTTGAATTTCTTGCCGACAGCTTTCAATTAATTCACAGGTAACCGTGATGGCACCTTTGACAAGTGTCCTAAAGTGTTTTTTCAACTTTACACCGTGCATGCTTTTGCTGAAAATAAAATCGTTCCACTTGTTTATGGATTTCTTCCAAATAAAACACAGTCAATGTACACTAGACTTTTCAGACTTATAAGCGAAAAGACAAAAGAAATAGATTCTTCGCTGACACCGTCTTACGTTTTTACCGATTTTGAAAGTGCAGCACAGAATGCCATAAGAGCAGTTGTCCTTCTGTCATCATGAAAAAAAAATCGAAAAAAATCGCCATGTTCGGAAGAGCACTCTCTCGAAGCAGCATTTATGTTTGACTGTACTCCAAGAAGTATATATATACAGTACGTGGAGAGTGTATTATCACTAAATCACCAGCAGAGTGGAGATTCCACCCAAGCATTAATTGCAAATTTGTTGCAAAGCATAACCAGCACAAGCAAAGTTTCAGCCAATGGACCTCCGGGTTAAACCCGGAGGTCCATTGGCTGAAACATTGCTCGTATTTTTTGTCGATATGTACAAAATTTGAAAGTTATAGCTTGGGTGATATCTCCACCCTGCGGGTAATTTAGTTGCAATCCACTCTCCACGTACTGTATACTCCATGGAGTACAGTCAAACACAAACGCCGCATCGAAGGGAGGGAGTATTCTCCCAAATATTGTGTTTGTTTTTCTTTTTCTTTCTTATATATATTGCTCATGTTCTTATCATAATTATTGAAAGGCATACAGAAATACAAGTTCACTGTGTATAAAATTTTATTTTTGCTCTTCTTATTACTTATGCACCCCGTCGGCAAACTTCGACGTTCCCCAAACGTTAGCTCAACAACTTCAGAACAAACTATAATCCTCTGCTCTTTGATGTATAGGATTATTCACACCTCCGTGTACCACCTTTGGAAACAATAGCCGTCTGCAAACCGAGACGACCCCTAAGACCGCGGGTGTGTGGAAGAAGTGATATGTCTAGAAAATAACACATTGTTCGCCGGAACACTGGGTTTGATATGTTAATACGCCCCTTAAAGAGTGCCAAGCGGGGAGAAGTGATTTTTTTTAAACATATTTGAAACAACAAATAAAATATGAAACCCTATAAAATTGTGTATAAAAAGAGGAATGTTTACGTGAAAATATAGTGCTTGATTTTCAGATAGCCTAAATTTTTATTACAAAACATTACCCCGGTTCCGTGTCCCTCATCCTTACCCATGCCTTTGTTGGTATTCAATTTTGAATTTAGTATTACGGAAACTTGAACGATCGAATTAAACATTTTGAAAATTTGTTTAGCCCTTTACCCAAAGCAGACGATACCAAGATTTATTATTTTAAATATCATTTTTTGAAATTTTTCAACAAAAATTTAACAAAACCATATCATGTGACCCCTCGTTGGAACGAGCTCGACGAGCTCGTTCCAACGAGGGGTCACATGATATGGTTTTGTTGAAAGTTTTTGAAAAATAATATTTTTTCAGCTGCTGAATTTGCACATTACGCGGGCGGATGCAGCTGATTCGTTAGGTAAAGGGTTAAAGTGGTAATTCACGAAGGGTTTCGATTCGGGTGTTCGCGGGAATTTATTTTGACTGCCTGTGATTATGCGAAGGTTAATACAGACTGCGGTGAAACAGTATTTGAACACCGAATTTTACAAACTTCTCAGCTCAACAGTTTTGGAATTGAGAAACGCCATCTTCTGTCTCTCTTCGAATTTATAATTGCTAATTTAAGCGGGAAGTTGGGGCGGCGGCCTCTGTTTTAAGGCACATTGATAACACTCGAATACAAAGTTCAACAGACTGAATTTGATCAGATGCCGCCTACACATAGATAAGTCTGCGATGAAGACCAGTGACGTCCTGGCCATAGGGTAACATATTCCACGTAATCAAATGTCATCACGGGAAGAGGAAAACGCGTTGAATGTCATGACGTCACACATGAGTGCGAAAAAATAGTTGCAACGTTTTTCGGTTATGTTTCGGCAATCTAGTTATATGTAGATAAGTGTTCTCGATCTGTATAACTGTCCGGTTCGACACGAATCTGAGTGCTGAACAAAGAAGACGTACTCTCCCCCATCTCCAGTTAGACCACTTACATTATTATCCTTGAGTGCACCAACGAGCCATCTGCAATGCTTCAGCATTGCAGATGGCACATTGATGCACTCAAGAGACAAAACAACATATTGTCCACAAAAAGGTAAGTTCCGTTTCACCGTCGCGCTGTTTGATAAGAAACCCCTCTGTATTTTTTCATTTGGGTTTAAGGACACTTTTGACCGCCCGGGTCACCTAGCGTCGGACAGTTTTACAGGTGGAGGAATCCGGAGTGTGAGGAGAGAACAGCGAGCAGCGGCAAACAACTGTCAGACTTCCCAACGTACCAATCAGGGTTAGCATTGGTTGAAGACAAGTGCTCCATCGACGTGCAATACGGTTTAGTACACAATATCACCGTGCCCCCACGTGGGTAATCGGAATTAAGTGCCTTGCCCAAGGACACACCGCAGTTACCTCTGACGGAGATCGAAACGTGGATCTCTCGGTTTGATGTCAGGTGCCGTAACCACTGAGCCACCGTGATCCCGACCTCCTCTCTGTGTTGAAGAATAAACATCAGATATAGCTACGACTACGTCGCAGATATAATAGGACTTGATGGATGTATCATCATGTCTCACACATCAATTCTGCACATTGAATAAAAAGCTTTATAATATCAATTCAATATTTAACACGCAAAGAAACCTAGCGGATATTGGAAAATTCACGGCTTGATTGATTTTCTTCCTGTTTTAACATTTCTTTTTGCGTTTCATTAAAACGATTTGAAATTACGTATTCAATTGTTGTTATAACCACGCAATCACAGGGCAACCAAAACCAAGATACCTTAAAGTGTAGTGTAATGTTTGATATCTACATGATTCAAAACAGAAGTTTTTCAAAGTGCCTAATTTTTGGCACCTCAAGACTGGTTATGCAATCAGGATGTGCCAGCTTTTGAAAAGTACCCAAATGGATCTTTGGCATTGTTGTTGCAAGGGAGATCAAAGTCACTAGCGACGAGGTGGCAAATCGGGAAAGGCGATGAAATAGAGTTCCAAAATGTGGAGTTTGGGCGTAACGGAGACCCTGTAATAATTCATTTTATTACATGCCCATGCAGTCTCTCTTATGCAATACGGCGTGCAATACGGCTGTGCAATACGGAATTCCGTATTGCACACCAACCTGTTCCAACCGGAACTTTTTTTATGCAATGCGACTGCATAAAGTGCATGGTGTTTACCACCGTTGATAGAAAAGAAAATTAGGTCAGTAGGTTCTTGGGTCATGTGATAAATACAAAACCACATGTATGTTTCAATGAGTCGTTTTGTATTCAATTCGTCAGATGTGCGTAGAAAGAAAACGTCTCGACCTTCGGTCTCGACGTTTTCTTCCTACGCACATCTGACTCATTGAATACAAAACGACTCATTGAAACATGCATGTAGTTTTGTCTATAGAACGCTCCAAATACTTTCCTAGTAGAATAAGTCACATTGAGAAACTAACAGAAAAATGGGATGAAAACATGAGAGATTATTATTAACCCTGATGGGGATGGGTGTGAGATGGGAAAATCTCATCCGGGGGCAAGATGTGTAGGACAGACACGACGTTTTCCGAGTGTCTGTGCCAAATATCTTGTCCCGGTTGAAGACACCAATGCGGTGTACGCATCAGTGCACGGCGTCGCTGTGCCCCCACGTGGGCAACCAGGATTAAGTGCCTTGCCCAAGGATACAGTGTAGATGGCGCTGGTCAGGATCAAACCGTCAACCTTTCGTTGTAAAGTCATAACCTATGTTTTAGAGACAAAAAATGAAACAATAATGACAATTAATTGGCGATTTTTGAGAATAGCGCTGTCCTTCTTTTGACCGTTACGTTAGGTAAAGTGTTAAGAAACTACGTCATCACGCGCGCGTTCAACAATACTTTGAGTGTCTCCGATGACGTTTTAGGGAATCTTCGGCTGAAGCGGGTAATAATGCAAAAAATATTGACCGGCATTATTCACCACGGATGGAACATTGTGAAAAGTTTAATGGGATTACACGACGGATTAGCATAACATTTGTAGACGAGGTATAATAATCTTACTTGGCACCGTTTGGGGTCGAAGCATTTCATTTACGCCATGACGGCAGATGTGTGACAACAAGCCAGATACTTTCTTATATTACGTTCTTACACGTAGTCCGGATTCCACGCGTGATGTTTCTGGTTAATAGCGTACCCCAAACACATCCCCTCGTCAACGTAAAGCATGCTGCTCACGAATGTCACAAAAACACTATCATCCATATGCAATATCTGGGTATAAAACAAAAAAAAAGTCACTTCTTTTATCAGTAAATGTTGTCATGGCATGGGGGAGACTCTCAGAGGCACGCATGCCATTCAAAGCTATTGGAAGGCAACTTGGCTATAGTCATTTTGTCATCAGCAGACTTGCCCAAAAAATCAAGAAACCAACGATGTTAAGGACCGACCAAGACCTGCACAACACCGAAAGACCTTTCCTTTGCCTCAGGTGGGGTTGTGAAACGCCTTGGGTTCCCCACAGGCGTTTGTGCCACAGAACTGTTCGAAACCGTCTCAAAGCACTGGGTATGAGGTCCAGAAGGGTCATCAAGCGTCCAGTTCTGTCCGATCAGCATCAAATACGACGTTTGGAGTGGTGTATGGCACAACAACAATGGAATCTTAGGACATGAGGGAGAGTCCATTAGTCAGGCGAGAGTAGGTTCCTGCTTCACGTCACAGATGGTCGCATGGGAGTGTGGATGCATAGAAAAACTGCTAACATGCCCAGGTACATCAGGCTTACTGTTCCTTATGGTGGAGGATCAGTAATGATCTGGGAATGCCATTCTCGTGGTTGTAAACTTCATATGGTGACTGAACGCGGGAATCTCAATGGTCATCAGAACATCGGTGACATTCTCAATCCGGTTGTCGTGCCTCATTTTGACAACCACCAGCTACTCGCCCTGTATTCATAGACGACAATGCAAGGCCATATCGTTCCCATGTTGTGAGAGCATTCCTTCAGAACAACGCTATTACTACCTTGGCCTGCAATGAGCTCAGATTTGAATCCCTTAGAACTCATCTGGGCCTTTCGCGGACGTCGTGTGCAAGCAAAGGATCCGCCTGTACAGAATTTGGCAGCTTTGGAAGCTGCATTGCATGAGGGTGGCAGCAGTTGTTTCACTGGTAGCATTAGGAGGAGGGTTCAGGCCGCGGTGGATACACTCGCCACTGACGTTAGACACTGCTATTGTGTTTAGGAGATCACAAGTTACATTGTTTGTCAGTAATTGCCGACATTGTTTCATGGTCCGTTCCAGCACCATACTCGTCGAGAGAACATTTTTCCATCAAAAACATTAGTGACAGACATGTGCATTTGGCGCCATTAAAATACTGCAGATTTTACATCATTGTTATGTCATTCATTCGTCAATAGACCAATCTTTCCGCAAACAGTCACTTTTGGCCATCTTAAAGATAACATGAAAGTAATGACAGTTTCTATTAACACCACTGCGAAAAAAACAGGGGGTCTTTAATTAAGTTCCAGGTGAATAGAACAAGAACACAGGATTATACACCGAATCAGCTACAAGAGAGAATACCGACAGAATATCAATCCCATTCGAGCGGTATACATGCAGTGTGGCGTCAAGGAAAAAGGGGAAAGAAATAAATGCCAAATTGGAAACGCGGAATCAGTAATCATATGCTATTGAAAAAAAGTAGGGGATATTTGATAAAAGTGAGATATATGAAGAAATACATTTATATTTTCGTCAAAAAGACAGCTGAGGCATTGCAGTGTGACAACTCGTGAATGATTTCAGCGACAGCTGTGTGTCTGACAAGCACACATTCCACGCTCTGAGCTGCAGAAGACATGGACGGTCAGTCAGAGAAGTTACCACATTCAGTCCAAGACCTCAATACCTTGTAAATCCTCTTCAGTTCGCGAGGCAAGCGCGGATCCGACGTGGTATACTCCTCACTAAACGTTCAATGTCAGCTTGACTGATGTTATTCCATTCTTCCTGCAGTGGATCGTCGAGTTCCTGGACATTGGTAGGGCGCTGTTGGCGTTGTCATAGGCGCCTGCCAAGCATATCCCAGACGTGCTTGATTGGTGAAAGCAGTGATGTTCTGCTCCTGGAGGAACTCTGTAGCGACACGGACTCTGCGTGCTCTTGCATTGCCACCTTGGAAAATGAAGCGACGGCCGAGACGTCGGGTAAATGACACATGTGCTGCTAGCATGTTGTCACGGTAGTACTGCTCTGTGACACGCCCTTGGATGACATGTAATGATGTTCTGCTTGTCATGGTTATGCCTCCCCACACCATAACCGATCCACCACCAAAACGATTGTGCTGTCTGGCGGTTCTTTAATGGTATCGTTCATTCCGTCAACGCCACCGCCACACTCTATTTCGCCTGTCGTGGAAGTCGAGAGTGAACCTCGATTCATAGGAAAACATGACATTGCTGCACCGACGATTGCCCCAGTGCTGTCGTGCTCCACACCAATTACGCTTTGCTGCGACGTGGCATTCAGTCAAACGTGAAATTATTCGAGGTCGTCGAGCGTACACATTTCATCTGTGTGGACGATTTCGAATAGTCTGATCACTGACTCGCACATCTGACGCTCGGTGCGGCTGCTGTCCAATTTCTGAGGCAATTTGTTGGTGGTTACGTAATACTGTGGTTCGGATGAAACGATACTGGATAGCAGTTGTCGCCCTTGAGCGACCTCACCGACGTCTGTCGTAAACATTGCCTGTCTGACGGTAGCGTAACTACAACCTGCTAATCACCGACTCTGCAACGTTTAGAATTTGAGCCACTGCAGTCTGTCTGTTGCCAGCTTCCAACATGCCAACTGCTCGTAAACGTTCGTCACGTGTCAGTCTTTTCATACCTCAAAAGTTACGTTTCGACCAGAGACTATTGACAAACGAGTTTATACCGTGAAAAGATTGATTAGACCCCCCAAAAAGCCCGTCTAGTACAAATGAAAATGTCAGAACGTACCCCACAGACATTAACGCGACTCTCGTGCGAAAAGCCTGCACGAAGTTTTCGTGGGCCGGTGGCATTCATGATCCACACTAAACTTGGTAACATATTGATGTGTCCAATCACGCGTCAATACCGTTTTCCGAAAATATCAACATAATACCCCCTACATTTTTAATAGCATTTATGTTATCCGGGGCCGTAGGACTAAATTATCACCGATTCTTTCTTCAGTTACAGACCTCACTCATTCTCCAGTATTAGGCTGTATTAGGGGCCTTTTTCCCGATAGACGTCTGATCGGCCATTTAGTGGGGAAGTCTAACACTTTCTTGGCTGTCCTCACAGGGGCTGCGGTGCTCTCCACCTATACAACTTTCCGATATAACATTGCTCTGGCTCTTGGACGTGTAGTTAAAACCACAAAAGGCAAATAAACAGTGCTCCACTAGATTCCTTTGTTTACATAGCTTGCTGTGAAATTATTTCCAGTTACATTTTTGCACGGGCAAAAGTAATACCGGGAATAATTTCCACAGTCTGCTGCCAATAAGATTGACGAATAACATTGTATGAGCATGGCGGGGATCCTTTCCTGATTTTCAGAGTTCATGCATGAAGACATTTATAGTCAGGTGTGCTATTATCGGAATGTTAACTATATAATTTTGTTCAAAACAAGCTTGATGTTTAATTCGATGAGTGGATCAAATCTACCCGGGAGCTGTTTCAAAGATAAATAGGTTACTCTGATCATCAAATCAATTACTGTCGTGCATCAGTGGTCGGTTGTCATTGTGGAAGATAATACTTCACACATGCAGCTTCACAAGCCAGTGGAAGATTGGTGTATTTAGCGTTACGAGCTAACTCGATAAATAACATTTTTCTACACAGTTTACGATTTTGAAGAAGTGTGAAACTGTATATTTCCCCCCTGTGGGAGCCCCGGGAAATGAGGCTGGGCTTGTTTACTGTGGTAAACAAGCTCCGTTTAACTGGTAAAATAGGGCCCAGTGACCAATGCCTGGGTGGAAGTCCGTTAAATGGGCAACATTGGTATAAACGACTGGCAGGACTTGACAGTATCTCCATAACTTGTTGAAGAAAAAACCCAAATTGTGATACCCTCTGACCAATGTCATATTGAAACAAAAAATCACGGATTATCATTCAATGATTCATTATGTCAGAGTTATGAACAGTGACTTTATGTTTAACTTTGTACGGGAGACTTATTTCATTCTCTTCTTGTTTTTGTTTGACAGTATGGGCAGGGATGTGGCGACATGGGGTGGGGGGGGGGAGTCTCACTCCCCTAGCTAGGAGTATTCTTTTTCAATAGTTGGAAATTCCGAGATCAAAAATCAAATAGTTGGAAATTCAATAAATTAACATTGTTTATGAAAAATATTAAAATTCCAACTAATGATGAGAAATGTTGATCTTTTATTTCCAACTGGAAACTTGAGTTTCAAATTTCCTACTCTAAAATTGACATGGCCTCAAAATTTCGACTCTGACATCAATCCGGTAAATTTTCTGACCCAGACACATTGAAAATGATGCTTTTTCCGTTCCAAGACTAGTGAAAATTTTCAGAAGGGTTCATAACCCTTTACCCAACGCAGACGATTTCAAAATTCATTATTTTAAATATCATTTTTTTAAATGTTTTTAAAAAATTTCAACAAAACCATTTTATGTGACCCCTCTTTTTTTTTTCAAAAAAAACCATATCATGTGACCACTCTCTGGAACGAGCTCGTCGAGCTCGTTCCAAAGAGGGGTCACATGATATGGTTTTTTTGAAATTTTTCGATAAATAATATTTTTTCAGCAGCTGTATTTGCATATTACGCGGGCGGGTGCGGGCGATTCGTTGGGTAAAGGGTTAAAAGATAAAACCCAGCGCTGCAATGCAACCACCTATCGAAACCACTCAAAGTTGGAATTTACACCGGTGGCCCCCCCCCCCCCCCCCTCAAGCTGAAACCCTCTAGCCACATCCCTGAGTATGAGTCAAATTAGAGGTATCATACATGGTCAAAATTCAGAACCGGGAGGACATTATTAATTACTGCTTTATATTGCTGTGTTGATACATGATTTTAATGCGAAAACGCAGTCCATGTTGCTATGGTAATACTTGTCACCGTATTCCATTTTATTTGCTTCATCTTTGTTTCCATGGTGGCACGTTGTAGCTGAGGTACCGTAAGGTAAAAAAAGGAACATTTGCAACACACTTTAGTTAATATTAACAAAAAAACTGTTGTTGAGATTAGAAAGTTTATACCGTGTCCCCAGTTTTCGTGCTAAGCTTGATGTTTGGTGGTATGAACTATAGTCACAGAGTTAAAGCATTCAGGTCATCGAACTTCGTTGATGAGAGGAGTTACTGCGTTGATTGACTTGATGCCATTTTGTGGGATGGGACGCTGGGGGGGGGGGGGGGTGAGTTGCGACATTCCAGTTGAACAGAGATCAGTGCTGCCGCCTTGACTGTCCTCGGATAGGAGTGCCTTGATCCTACAGCGAAGGGTCCTCGTTATCACTATCACATCGCTGACGTATATCGTCATGAAAATCAATTTTCTATGAACTTATCTCCATTGAAATTATTAGACGAGCGAGGAAGGTCCAATTAAGGAACAAGTAATTTCTTAAGAAATAACTATGACAGCAGTAGAAAATAAAGCCTAGTTTCCGTTTGTTACTGTCTGTTGTTTTCGTTTTTTAAAAGTATCGAAAACAAACTTGACTTTTTATGGCAAGCTAATTAGGAGCAATCACGCCACAGCTAATCCGCCATTAAGAGTATATATCAGCACCACACCTGCCTAAATTAAGTAAGCGTCCGTTTTGACCCTTTGTTATCGAATGAGTTTTTACAGTAATCTGTAAGTTTTCATGCTTCACAGGAAACACAATTACCACCCCTCACCTCCTGGACTTTTATTATATCAGTGGAATAGACAGTGTCTGCATTATATGTCAGGATGCGCAAACTGTTTATATAATGAACAGAAAAAACGTTACAGAACGTCAAAAGAAGGTGGAAACGCCATTTTCGTATTTTCACATAGGTTTGAACAGAGAACAGTCGAATGTTCAAACGGATTGGGGAAAAATGTGAAAAGCCAGTGTTTGAATTTTTGGACTACTCTACAGGATACTGTCTGTAGTTTGTGAAATGATGCACACATTAATCATACAAATTGGATAACATTTTGATATTTCAGTCTTTATATGAAATTCCAAAAAAAATGCTGACTTTCCTGTAAATCTCTTCTACTGACGAAAATTGTCGGCCACGAGCCCGTTGTTTAGGTTCAGCTCCTTCCAACATTGATGGTTTCTTCTAGAACTTGTCACGTGGACGCTGTTAATATTTTAATATACACTGCCCGATCGTACTAACCACCTACTCATAGGCCAAAAGTATAATTGTGCGGTGTGTGGTCGTTCAATAACCAGAAAAGGCTCTGAGGGCCACGAGGAAGTCGCTCGATTAGGTATTTCCCCCGTGGTTGTCAAACGATGCATTGGGGGTGCGATAGCTATAAATAGATTTAAGGTAGGTGTTCCGAAGGTGGGTGTAATGGAGCGCGACCCAGATGATTATACACTATGTGGAAATGAGCACTACACTGCAAAAAATAAAGGTCCTGTTTAAAACCAAAACTGGTTTTATCTTGTCCTTGAGATGGAACCAGTTTAGTTTAAACAGTATTTATTTCAAATCAAATAAATTTACCAAGATTAGCATTAAATTTTAACAGAATAATACATGAACTTGAAGTAGATTCGGCAGTAAACTTGGAGCTTATTCAACGCAGTCGCCAAACATTTTGAAACAAAGCGAATATAAATACCTGGTATATTGGTTTTTTCAGAACCAAAACTGGTTCGATATGTCAATTGTTCATATCTCCTTTGCTTAATAATGATTTGAGACAACCTCGTATAAGCTCTAAACTTACGGCTGAAACCCCCTCAATTTATGTTTAATTCTGTTAATATTTAATGTTAATCTTTATAAATTTATTTGATTTGAAATAAATACTGTTTAAATAGAACTCGTTCCATCTCAGGGACAAGATTAGAACCAGTTTTGGTTCTAAAGAGAACCTATATTTTTTGCAGTGTATGTGGAAATGCCTTACATGGCTGCCCACACTCACCATCCATATAACCAACGTGTATCCCATCATGCCACATGATATGGCGTAACTTTGAAGTTTCCTCGCCGAGGCACCTTCTTCATATGAGGGCTTAATTGTGCCTGGCAAACTACTAATAGTGACAGGTGGTTTTATGTTTGGTACCTTTACTGGTTGACAGGCAGGGATAATCTATAAATGAGTCCTCACGTTTTAATGTTGGAACAACGATAACCCGACTTGTGCAATCAGTTTTCTAGTGATCTGTGCTGCGTGTCATACAACAGAGCGTAAAAATGATAAAAACAATAAGCATGTGCCATTCATTCGTATACTTTTGATATCCCCAAACATAGACACACAGAAAATGTTAGATAGGACGAATGCTGTATACAATAAACACCATCTAATCATATAGACTCCGCTTCTATTGTGTTTTATCATCAAACACACAGCTGTTATACAATATTATCTGCTAAAACGTTAGCTTCAATATTTTTTCTCCTTAGACATTTTAATCCTCTGTTTATGACTAAATTACAACCCTAACTCGCACACACCAGAACAGATTAGAATCTAAATCGGCCATGAACACCCCCCCCCCCCCTTATCTTATCGATCCATTTTTCTGGCACACCATGCAAAGTTAGAGTAATCAGGGGTGCCGTTTTTAGTGTGGGATTGGCTGCCTAACCTGACACATCTTAGGTGAAAGAATGCTGAATTATTTTGGGGTCATCAAAATTAGATAGCTTGTCTTCGCCTTGTTACAATTTATGGGCGAGTGTCTCTTGGCACTCGTCCATAACTCGTGACAAGGTCAATCCATAGAAACTATTCACTCCAAAGATAATATGAAGCACATCCACATAATATGAAGCCTTTAAGTTGTTGTGTCTACACATCAGAATAAAGCCCAAATATGGGCTTTCATCCCTCTACCAGTTAACTGAAACAATTCGAAAAGAGTGGAGTCTTTTGGGACATTTTTTTTATTCCTAAAAGAGATCACCATTTACAACACCATCTACTACAGATTTATAAATTCCTTTCTGTATTTGTAGATGGGGATAGTAATAAATTAACATAAGTAATTAATTACACTCCGTTTCGGATGTAGGATTAAATTATTACGGATCCTCACAAAGTTTTTATTATTCGTAATGTCGTCCGTATTCTGTCTGTCTAGCGTTCGTTCGCCAACGGCCTGCCGGGCAACAAGCTTCCAGTCCCTTCTCGATACACACACACACATCGGGAATTCTACTTAGCACGAGAAACGTCATGGTACGAATTGCACAACAAAGAACCCGCGTTGCTCAATTAATGTGATGAAATCATTACAACGGCAACAGGCGTTAAATCCATACCGAATATTCAGATTCCCTCAGAAGTCACTGTAATTAAAAAGAATAATTCTCCTACAGTTCATTTCGTCTTAGTAATAAAAGCAAATCAAAGATGTATGGCGGTTTCCAAAGAAGGAACATCGCGCTTCAAAAGATAGTCTACGGTATACGCGATATCATTAAACGTAAGCTTATAGACTTGTATAAAAATCTATTAACTCGGGATGTCATTGGAATATTTCCAAATAAGAAACACAATCCCCGACGCGAGAGGATATTGTGTTAAACTAGACCATTACTTTACGGATTATTGACCAATAAATGTGAAAAAATTACTGCAAGGAAATTTGATTAATAAGAGTATATTTTTCTTTTGATACAAACAAGCAAAACCTTTGTGATAATAGTTATGATAAATACATCACTTCATAGAGTTCATGGTGACCTAAAGGTACCCAGTCATGAGAAATATTCAAAGGTACAATAAAAAGTCAGTTTTTAGAGAGAAATTATATAAAGTACAGGAAAGAGAGACCCTACTACAATACACTGTGATGTGTAATGGGATTGGTGGTGGGGTGGGATGGGTGTTACACCCGTGTAATTTTTAACTGGAGGATTTAATTTTCCAGCGGATAGATATTTATACAGTTAAAACTAGAAGTCCTGTCACGAACTGTGCGCTTATCTAGACTTAATTGCGCGTATGAATTGCGCGTAATTGCCATATCGAATGGCATCCAAAGCACTGTAAGTTCTCATGGTTACTCATAGCAAACACAGGCAATATTTCTGCCAGTGGACCTCCGGGTTACCCGGAGGTCCATTGGCTGAAACTTTGCTTGTGCACAGGCCATATGACAGAATTTGATAGCCTTACTGTGGTCCTAACGCGTAGATTAACGCACAAATCAACGTGTTATTTGTGCGCATTTCATGACAGGACTTCTAGTGTTAACTGTACCTACAATACGCCGCCATGGACTGGCCACTTCCCACGGGGGTCGGCAATATTTCCATGGAAGCAATCCTATTACATTCCAAACACTAATTATAGGATTAATCATCAATTGTTTAATGACGCACATGGTACAATCCGGTGCTTCATTAATTAAAATTTCGCTGATGATGAGTTTCATTACCTGGTAGGGGGCGCGGTGGCTCAGTTGGTAGAGGTGCAGACTGCAAGCCGAGAGGTCCTCGGTTCGAATATCACCTGCGGCAACCGCGTTGTGAGCCCCCATTGCCCACGTGGGGGCACGGTGACGCTGTGTACTAAGGCGTACTGCACGTCGATGGCGCACCTGTCTTCAACCAATGCTAATCCTGCTTGTGTGGAGTTGGCATGTTGGGGAACTGACAGTTGCTCGCCGTTGCTAGGTGGTTCTCTCCGGGTACTCTCTCCAGGTTCTCTCCGACTTCCTCCACCCGTAAAACTGTCAGGGTCACGGTTAGCCATTGTGCAGAAATATGTGACTTTAAACACCAATAAATAAATAAATAAATAAATAAATAAATAAATAAATAAATAAATAAATAAATAAATTACCTGGTAAATACATGCGTGGACATCACTGCCCATGCGTGGATTATGACCAGTCACGGCAATTGTACTATAAACGGTATCTATGTTTTAGTTACTGGGGTTTAGCACCGCTTTCAACAGCCATGTCCATAACGTGGAGGATACTTTTACGGTGGAGTTACCCGGTGTACCTGGAAACCCCCACCCAGCAGCGGCGAATAGCTGTCGTCTCACCAATTTACTAACTCCCAAAAGCAAGATTAGTACCGGTTGAAGGCATGTGTACCATTGGCTTGCAGTACGTCTTAGCAACCCTGCTCCCACTCAGGGAATTGGAATTTAGCGACTTATTCAAGCAGGTCTGACATTTACAGAATGAGGTCCCCAGGGGGCGAATTTGATGACGCTATCTCATACAGTGGGCCAAATTATCCTCTGGGTACCTCTTTCTGTTTAGTTGTGAGACTCTGCTTCAGATTGTGGTTCACAGAGGGTAAATTTAGTGATGCTACCCTGCATAGCAGGGTAGCATCACTAAATTCACCCTCTTAGGACCTCTTTTTGCAGATGACAGTCTGCTTATTTTCTGGCTTGTATTCAAGAACACAGCGAAGATGACGTATGTCAAGATTGGACGAACCTACGATCTTTTAATTTGAAGTTGAATGCTGTAACCAACGAGCCAACGAGCCCCCACGCTGAATCTATAAATGCGAAAGTCTGGGTCCTTTGCCTCTCTGTGTTTGACGGCCACAGTACGGTCGCCGTGGACTGGTCACTTTACAAGGGTGGGCAATATTTACACGGACGCAATAATATTAGATTCCAAACACTAATTATAGGAATAATCATTAACAATTCAATTAATGAAGCACCGTGCTTCATTAATTAAATTTTACTGATGGTGATTATTATTATCTGGTAAAAGCATGCGTAGACGTCACTGCCCACGCGTGATTTACGACCAGTCCACTGCGACAGTACTGTTTGCATTTCTACATTTTGAGGATATGGAGTTCTCTGAGTAAATTTGTCAAGTAACGTGAGATGATTATCGGTAGGGATCGATCATTACCTAACTGGAGGTAAGCGCATTTTTGTTTGTCAGGAGTCGCCGGGAATGTCCGTATTTACGGAATTGAAGAAAACATCGGATTTATAGAGTTCGAGACCTATTTTGAGGTTTAGTCATATATCGACATGTTTTCGTGTCTCAATCTCAAACAGGTGCAGCACCGTATAATTGGGCTTGCATTTTCAACACAATGTCACTCCGGGCTGTGAAGACGTCCTTGTTTACTATGGTAAACAAGCTGTGTTTTACTGGTACAATAGGACCCGGTGACCAAGGCCTGGAGTGGATTCCTCTAAAACGGGCAACATAGGTAAAAACGAATTGGCTAGACTTGACTTCATAAGCATGGTGCGTTCACGATTAGCCACTGTGCAGAAATATGCGACCTTAAACACCAATAACTGAATAACTAAATATACTATTAAAATAAGTAGGTGATATTTGATAAACGTGAGATATATGAAGAAATATATTGTAGATTTCATCAAAAAGACAGTTGAGGCATTGCACTGTGACATCTGGTGAATGATTTCAGCGATAGTTGGGTGTCTGACAAGCACACATTCCACGCACTGAGATATAGAAACATGGACGGCCAGTCAGAGAATTTACTACATTCAGTCCAAGATCTCAATACCTTGTAAATCCTCCACGGTTCACGAGGCAAACGCGGATCCGACTTGGCATACTCCTCACCAAACATCCAATATCAGCTTAACTGATGTTATTCCATTCTTCCCGCAGTGCCGTGGCGAGTTCTTGGATATTTGTAGGGTCTGTTGGCATTTTCGTAGGCGCTTGCCAAGCATATCCTAGACGTGCTCGATTGGTGAAAGGTCTGGACTTAGTGCTGGACAAGGCAGTGCAGTGATGTTCTGCTCATGGATGAACCCTGTTGCGACACGGGTCCTGTGTGCTCTTGCATTGTCATCTTGGAAAATAAATCGACGGCCGTGACTTCGCGCGAATGGCAACACAAGAGCTGCTAACATGTTGTCACGGTGGTACTGTCTCGTGACACGCCCTTGGATGACATGTAATATTGTTCTGCTTGTCATGGTTATGCCTCCCCACACCATAACCGATCCATCACCAAAACGATCGTGCTGCCTAACGGTTACGTCATGGTATCGTTCGTTCGTTCTGCCGCCGCCGCCACACTTTCAGCCCAGTTCAATTGCAAACGGTTTCACGACAATAACAAAAAGCTGCTGATCGTTCCTTCAAGGTAACGTTCAAGGCGACGCCATGCGCCGATGCGTAACGTCATTTAGGAAGCTACTGCAAAAATTCATCGTGTGGACCTGAAAATATTATTTTTAAACTCGCGCTAGCGATCGAGAAAAATAAAACTTTCAGGCCCACACTCATGAGATAATTCCAGATACTGACTAAAATAGAGTAGATTTTCTTTTTTATTATATGCTACGAGACATTTCTTACACAATATTCAGCCCAATTCGACCCCAAATGCGTACGTTTCAAACAATAACTAAGATCAACTGATCGTTCTTTCAAGGCGACGTGATGCGGCATAAGTCATTTAGGAAGCTACTGAGGGATATACCTCGATATCGAGAAATATCTTTTAGATAATTTGCGATAGTGCTCAGGCTAGCATATAATAACGTGGGATACCGACGCAGCCGTTCTTTATATTTCCCTGTTGACATTTATAAGTTTTACTAAGATGGAAGTTATTTATGCACAATTATATGCACATAATCTGATATTTGCGAGGTGAAGATTAAACTTATGTCTGCAAACGTTCAAATGAATACTCCATTATACAGCATATGAATTGAACAATTCTTATTTTCCCCGAATAATTAATAAAATATGTGATAATTAACAGTAGTTTTTGTGATCCTGTCTCTAAATTTTTCGATGCAGTCGTGATTCCGATTCATTTGCGTCTCATGAGAATAGAGACAGAGCAATCATAGATAAAACCACTACGTGTCCGGAATTGTGATGGTAAAATTTGCAAACATAATTCGTTCAAGTGTACTTAGTGAAAACTTCACACACAAAAATTCATCCGGTGGTGTGTATGAATGCGTGAGTTTGGGAGAATACACCGTTTAAATTGTGAAATTGCTGTTAACCCATTACCCAACGTAACGGCAAAATTGGGCCAGCGCTATCTAAAAAGTCGCCAATTAATTTTCATTATTTTTTCATTTGTTTGTCTCAAAATCATAGGTTATGACCACTCGTTGGAACGAGCCCGTTCCAATGAGGGGTCATAACCTATATTTTTGAGACAAAAAATGAACAAAATTAGTTATTCAAGAATTCTTTTTGCAAGTGTCGTCTGCTTTTCATGTTAGGTAAAGGGTTAAGAAAATGGAAAATGATTCATTTCCTTACAATAAGAACATGTTGATGAAGTACTAGATGAGGTGTAGTTTTCAAGATGACACAAAAAGATTCCTCTGCTGTACTCAAGCCAGAAAATAAGCAGACTGTCATCTGCAAAATGAGGTCCCCAGAGGGTGAATTTAGTGATGCTACCCTCTGTGAACCTCATTCTGAATCAGGGTCTCAAACTAAACAGAAAGAGGTACCCAGAGGATAAATTGGCCCACTGTATGGAGTAGCATCATCAAATTCACCCTATGGGGACCTCATTTTGCAAATGTCAGACTGCTTATTTTCAGGCCTGGCTGTACCCCACTCCACAAATATGTGAATAACAGCAACAATGCGCTCAAGTTATAATCATTCTTGGTCAGTACATAATATATATAGGTTATTACCACCAGGTGGGTTCTGAGATGGTGTACTGAAGTTGAGCCCTCGTCGGACTCGTCGATATACAGAGACGAAGTCGTGACTTCCTCGCAAACCTGCTTGGAGGTAATAACCAATTTATCTTACATTGTAATTCATCAGTTAAATTCGACCTCATTGTTTTTTCGTAATTTGATTGGCTGAGAGACGGTCGGCTCCGTGCTCTAACCGCGGGTGAATTCACTCTTACCGTACTATAATTGCCGGAAGCGGGTGAATTAGAACATGTCTTTATCCACGCTACGCGCGAGCAACGACACTAAACTGCCCCTATCACAGATCGAACACACCCTAGAGTTGTTTTCTATGGCAACGATTGTCAACGCCCGTGCTTCGGTGTATACCTTGTAAATTTGATCATGACAAGTTGACCGAGATCGAAAATGACATTTTTTGATTGTTTTTCTTCAAATAAAACGGGTTGGAAGAATTTTTCACTTCTAACGATGACGAGAATAACATTGGAGATAAACGTCTCTTGTTTCGTTTGACATTCGGGAATTTGACTACGAAAAAACACTTCGTCGCATGAGTGCTAGAATGTTCTATGTCCCCTATGGGACATAGAACATTCTAGCACTCAGGCGACGATTTGTTAACGAGCCCCGAAATACTTCTCCCTTTCTTGACTTGTTTGCACAAATCCTATTCACATTTTTGAAAGGGTCGCTATTCATCGAAACAATTCTAGAAGGAAAGGAAAATGTGTACGATAGTTTTTTGTTTATTATTGGGTAGCAATGACACTTTTAACATTCTTGGTCAACATATCAAGTTGTACAATTTTACGTGTAGAGGAAGCCATAGTACCCATAGCGAAGCAATCAGCAATGCTGAGTAACTGTCGCACTTTCTTATGTATCAGCCTGACACAAGCAGGGTTAGCATTGTTTGAAGGCAGGTGAACCATGGGCATGCAGCTCATTGACCATAAATGTAGGACTGCGCGGCATATCGAAAAACTGATACATACCGGTATTCAAACCAGTATCGATTGAATACCGGTGTAATTGCAAAAATGTTGGTTTATTGTCATTATTTATTTTCCTACAATTCAATTTTCAGGACGTCTTGAGGTTTTGAACTGTAGTCCCGAACGGATTATTTATTTATTTATTTATTGGTGTTTAAGGTCACATATTTCTGCACAATGGCTAACCATGACCGTGACAGTTTTACGGGTGGAGGAAGCCGGAGTACCCGGAGAGAACCACCGAGCAATGGCGAGCAACTGTCAGCTCCCCAACATACCAACTACACACAGGCAGGGTTAGCATTGGTTGAAGACAGGTGCACCATCGACGTGCAGTACGCCTTAGTACACAACGTCACCGTGCCCCCACGTGGGCAATGGGGGTGAAGTGTCTTGCCCAAGGACACAGCGCGGTTGCCGCAGGTGGGATTCGAACCGAGGACCTCTCGGCTTGCAGCCTGCACCTCTACCAACTCAGCCACCGCGCCCCCTCCCGAACGGATAATATTATCCCTGTACCTAACGAATTGGCCGCATCCTCAGAACGTAATACACAGATTGTGCAGTTGAACAAATATTATTTTTTAAAAAATTTCATCAAAATCATATCTCGACTAGCTCGTTCCAATGAGGGGCCACTTGATATGGTTTTATGGTTATGTATTTATTTTTTTACCTATTAGTTTACCGAATTTTTAAAAAAAAATCGATAAACTAATAGGTAAAAAAATAAATTTTGATATCGTCTGCGTTGGGCAAAGGGTTATTCGAACTACATTATCAAGGCTGATACGTATACTAACCCGATGCCAAAAGAGTGTAGGTAATAAATGTTCTCTTTCTGAATTGAATGATCGCACGTACGGTTGCCACTCTCAATATAAATTTGTATTTTGCCTTGATGTTTTCACTTGTATTAGAGAAAATACGTTCTTGTTGTAAAGATAAAAGATCAGTCCGATTAATCTGTGAGTATAGTTGCAGATACAAAGTCAACATACAATAATTCTTCATGTAATCGAATTCGTAGACGGGTATAACTGGAGAATAGACAGAGAGTAATCGCTTGACTGGACTGATTCCGTGAAATAATTCATGAGAGGTGAGGGACGTTGTACAAACACGAGTGCGCAAATGCGCACGAGTGTTTTACAACATAGTCCCTCGCCTCGAATGAATTATTTCACGTAACCAGTCCAGTCAAGCGATTACTCTATTTATTACCTTCCATTATTAACGATACTTATATTATTTAACCCTTTACCTAACGTAATGGCCAAAAATGGCCAGTGCTATTCTCTCAACTCGCCAAGTAATTTTCATTATTTTTGTTCATTTTTGTCTCTAAAACATAGGTTATGACCCCTCATTGAACCTAACACCATTCTTTTTCTAATCCCAATACAAGCCCTAACCATAACGTTACCCATACCCTGGAATTATTAGATATTTAGCACACAACGTATAAGAAGCCAAATGACGCATTTTCTATTCCTATAATGTCATGTTCTACACAAAATATCGTGTCCAGTGCTATGCAACTACATTCTAAAATCACTTGGGGTAAAAGTCAACTCAAATCAACTAGGCTGAGTGAATATGAACCCAATTGGGTTCATATTTACTTATCCCAGTTGATAGGGGTTAATTTTTAACCCAATAGGTTTTAGAGTGTAATGTCACAAGCCTATTTAGCTGCATAAGTGCTCGTTAGGCATTTCAGTCAACACACAATGTGGGTCTCGTGAGTGAGAACGAGATGAAGGAAAGACGGACGGACGGGCACAAGAAATTGTATAAAATGTACCCATTTATAGTCATTTAATTTAGTCTCTCTAGTCTAGCGTGCGATTGTCATGTTATTTATACAACGATCTTTTTATGGTTTCTTCTTTGATTAAAAACTGATGCTTTTAGTCGTGTAAAAACGTATTTAAATTTTACGAAAATAATCAATACCTGTTTCCATTTAATTCGTTTTAAACTGCGTAGAATACTTTGAACAACTCTGCCTGGTACTTTAATAGTTAAGAAAAAAGAGAACTAAGGAATATCAACAATAAAGTATGGATATATGGTAATGTTTTCTAACTTCTATTTCCTTTTAACACTTTACACAACGTAACGACCAAAACCGGCCAGCGATATTCTCAAAAATCGCCAATTAATTTTCATTATTTTTTAATGTTTTGTCTAAAAAATATAGGTTATGACCCCTCGTTGGAACGAGCTCGTCGAACTTGTTCCAACGAGGGGTCATAACCTATGTTTTTGAGACAAACATGAAAAGAATTAGTTTTTCAAGAATGTTTTTTGTAAGTGTCGTCTGATTATTAGGTGAAGGGTTAAAAAACAGACCGCAGTATACTTCAGTTATATATTTATATATTTATTAAGCTTATGTCGGTATCCTGAAATGAAAATCTGTAAATGAATTTTTGTTTGAAATTAAATTGCAAAAGAAGGAGTATTGTTAAAATTGCGAAAAATTGAGTAAATGTCAACTTGCAGCCAGTCCTGCAACCATACATTTCGAGGTAACACAAAAACTATTAACAAAAAGAAGGGGATATCGAAACTGATGTTGATATTTTCGGAAAATGGTATTGGATACGCGTGATTGGACACATCAATATGTTACCAAGTTTAGTGTGGATCATGAATGTCACCGGCCCACGAAAACTTCGTGCGGGTTTTTTTTCGCACGGGCGCCGCGTTAATGTCTGTGGGGTACGTTTTGAAAATTTCATTTGTATTGGGCGGGCTTTTTCGGAGTCCCATCGTTCTTTTCTTGGTGTAAACTCCTTCATCAATAGTTTCTGGTCGATGCGTAACGTTTATGTACTGTTGGCATCTTGGAAGCTGGCAACAGACAGACTATAGTGGCTCAAATTCTCAACGTTATTCAATCGGTGATTAGCAGGTTGTAGTCACGCTACTGTCAAATAGGCAGTGTTGATGACAGACGTCGGTCAGGTCATCGAAGGGCTACAACTGCTGACCAGGATCGTTTCATCCGAACCACAGTATTACGTAACCGCCATCAAAGTGTCCCACAAACTGGACAGCAGCTGCACCGAGCGACAGATGTGCGAGTCAGTGATCAAACTATCAGAAACCGCCTACATAGCCGGAATTTGTACTCTAGACGATCTCGAATAATTCCACGTTTGACTAAACGTCACATCGCAGCAAGGCGCAAATGGTGTGGAGCACGACAGCGCTGGGACAATCGCCGATTGAGTAACGTCAAGCTTTCCGATGAATCGATGTTCACTCTCGACTTCCACGGCCAGCGAAACAGAGTGTGGCGGCGGCGGCGGCGGCGGCGGCGGCGGCGGAACGAACGATATCATGACGTAACCGTTAGGCAGCACGATTGTTTTGGTGGTGGATCGGTTATGGTGAGGGAAGGCATAACCATGACAAGCAAAACAACATTACATGTCATCCAAGGGCGTGTCACGGGGCAGTACTACCCTGACAACATGTTAGCAGCTCATGTGGTGCCATTTACGCGACGTCACGGCCATCGATTCATTTTCCAAGATGACAATGCAAGTGCACACAGGGCCCGTGTCGCTACAGAGTTCATGCAGGAGCAGAACATCACTACCCTTCCCTGGCCAGCATTAAGTCCAGACCTTTCACCAATCGAGCACGTCTGGGATATGCTTGGCAGACGCCTACGACAACGCCAAGAGCTCCCTACCAATGTCCAGGAACTCGCTGCTACACTGCAGGAAGAATGGAATAACACCAGTCAAGTTTTTATTGGATGTTTGGTGAGGAGTGTGCCACAAATCCGCGCTTGTCTCGCGAACCGGATGACATGCTAGAAAACATAGAATAGTTCTATCACATAACGGAAAGAACTAGTCTAATATGTCATATTCAGTATGGCTATAAAATTCACACTTATTAGTAAACACGCTGTTGTCAGGATTGTCTCGATTGTCACGTCTGCTTCTCGTATGAACTTCTCTTCTTTCATGTTTCTCTTCTCTTCATTTCTCTGCTTTTTTTTTCCCTTTTCTTCTTCATTTTTTTTTAAACGGGAATGGCGGGAAGACAGCCACTAGTGGCTACGCCATCTCCCAGTGGTACAGTCATGTAGTTCTGAAGTATGCTACCTATATGTATATTTTTGTTATTAACTGTAGTTTTGAAGTATGCTACCTATATGTATATTTTTGTTATTAACTGTATACATGTTGTACAACTGAATAAAATCAATCAATAACTTTGTTCAAGTCAGGGTGTGTCAGGCGTCTCGTACTGGACTGATATGGTGGTATAGAATGGGCGATATATACCTCTATTGGACTACTGTTAGACTTTAGTATTACTAAACTACCAATGCTTTATATTATCATATAACTGATATAGGAGTAGAGAATGTTAGTGTTATACTTTGTTCTCTGGTGTGGAAGTATGGCCTGTACCTCCGTTGTTCTATTATCACTCGCTAGAGTTACTAACCCTTCGACTGCGTTTGGATGGTTGCTATTGGTAGTACGAAATATGAACTGATGTGGGACTAACGTGAGCCTCTGTGGTGGTTTGGTGACTGTTTTGTGACTGATTGGGAACGTGGGGGACTCTCGGGGACTGAACATAGAGCTGGTTTGGAACTATTGGAGACTAGTGCGGACTGTCGGGGGACAAATGTAGTTGGGCTCTTGGATCCAGTAAAGTCTTTAGGCCTCTTAGTTCCAAGCTTCTACCCCACGGCTTTATGGTTCTAACTTAACATGATTGTAGCGGCTGGTAGATTCACGGTAGGTGAAATGGCTGAACAAACGCGGAAGAGTTCCAGATAGAGAACCAAACTGGGTGGGCGTATAATAGATAACAGAAGACTTCTCAGCATTCAATATATTCAATTCTGTACAATATATAGCAATAATTTTTACAACATATATTCATCTAAAAAACATTGTTTGGTTTCGTCTTTCATATCTACTAATATACATGACTAATAAATGACCTGTAACACAGATCCCCGAATTTCTCACGGTTGTCGCATCAAGAATGCAGCGACAAAACAGCCGGTTGTCAGAGTATTATCACATCAATGTATATGTATTGATACGGAATGATCGTTTGTTTCTGTCTGTCTATTTCTTGAGTTATGAACTCCAAAAAAGAAAGGCCAAACTTTGTAAATGGGCGTATATTTTCACAATGTTTAGCCTTTGTTTTTTGGGGTTCATAACTCAAGATCATTCCTTATAATTAAACTTGTGGGGCAATAATTTTAAACACTCTCTACCTTGCGGAGTTAAAATAAAAACCAGGTCGCATTTTGTTTCCAAGTGAAAACTGAATAATAAGGCATAGTTTTCTAAAATTCTGTTTGTAATAACAATACACATCACTGAAACATGTTCTTATGTCATTAAAATTTTTATTGACCAATGAATTGCGTAAGTTAAATGAACGTCATATGCCACGCACACACAAAACTTCAGTCTCCTTTTCCACTTGACGGAAGGGTGCTGTCATTCAAGGCAACACCGAGTTAAATTTAATTCTGAAAACACAGTTTGTAAATGTGGAGTTCGATATAAACCAAGACGACAAGAAGTTGGAAGAACTTTGTCTCAGAAAGAGTTCATTCAGGCTATTTGAAAATTGAAAAGTTTTGTTCGCATGAGTTTCGTTTGTGAATTATTATGACCGGCCATTGCTTAGGTTTTATTTGGGTAAAACGATGAACGCAGATGATCACCTATTGCGTATAAACAAATTGTACACGGAATAAAAAGTATGATAAGGATTTCATTGTTTATTAAATTTTATTTTGAAAGTTTTTTAATATGATGAGATAATTATTAATCACTTTTCATGTTGAAACAAAATTAGCATGCAGGGGTTATTTTCCATTCACACTGTGCGACGCAATTTTTAAGGCAGACAATGGGACGTGGCTTAGGGCGGGCCTAAATGCATTTTTTCGGTTCATTGTGAAAGAAGAGAAATACTTAACAGGTTTTGCTATAGAGACCTACGATTCCTTACACCCTGGCTCTTTTGTCTTTTCGTGGTTAGTAACCAACTTGAAATACCCGATAGAACAATGGATCCGGTGTTCTTATGATGTCACTTGCATACCTCTCATGCACTGTATATACCAGTGTCCGTGTGTTTTATTGATTGGACAAAATACAGGGTGTTAGTCAGTTACCAACTTAGCTGTCGGTATTCATGAATTTGAACAACCTGCCAGCGTGCTGTAACACCTCGCCGTTACGCGGCTCGGCGTCACTCACCGCAGGCCGTCAGGTTGTTCAAATCCAAGAATACCCCCAGCTTGGTTGGTAACTATTACATCTCCTCTCCAACCTTCAAACGGCCAGGCGTTCTTTTATCGAATGCTTTCCTATCCTGTAGCACGAACATACCTTGCCTTTAATCTTGGTTTGAACAAAGTATAGGGTCCTGCGAATATTCGAGATTCGATTCGATATCGATACCATACGTCTGCTCCGAGATCGACCCCGAATCAGTCTCAAGATTCGAATTTTTCGAATTTCTCGTATTAACTGCAATTTGTTACATTTCCAACAAAAATTGGGTACAATTGACAATAGCCAATTCATTCATGTGGGTTCAATTCATGTTTAATTACTCTTCATATTGTACCAAGTTAAATTTCTGGCTCCCAAATATTAACCTCAGGACTTGGTTTCAACAAAATCCAATCTGAGTCGACACCCCAAGAATGTTGTTTCCAAATATCAAATGGGGGTGTTTCAGAAAAAATCTGGAAAGAAACATGCTACTAATTTTCTTGTGAGGGTCAGAAATATGCCATGATCAGATGTGGCAAGTATCAAGTATGTTTTGCTAGGTAATTATTTTGTTCTTCACCTTTAATGTTTTTATATTGATAGCTTTGTAAATGGCATTATTTTATTCCATACCAATTACTTGGTGCTTATTTATGGTCACAGGAAAAGGGGTATAGCAGATGTGGGGAAGGGGTGCCACATTCCACTAATTTTCGTTTGAGGGTTATACATACATATGCCACGATTCGATGTGGTATATCACAGAAAGTCCTGAAATACATCACATGTGCCTAATCACTCAATCTCCTCCAATTCCCTCTTTCTGAAAGCAAGGACAACACTGAGTCCATGTCGTAGTGTCTTCTCAATGTAATATCACAAACAAAATTCATACCAAACTTAACAGAATGAGAAAAAAAGGGTATGTGAAGAAAAAATGTATTCAGAAAAGTCTGCTGTGGATAATAAATACACAGAACGACACACGTGTGTGAATAGGTTAACCCTTTACCTAACATGAAAAGCAGACGACACTTGCAAAAAAAATTCTTGAATAATTATTTTTTTTTCATTTTTTGTCTCAAAAACATAGGTTATGACCCCTCGTTGGAACGAGCTCGTCGAGCTCGTTCCAACGAGGGGTCATAACCTATGTTTTTGAGACAAAAAATGAAAATATTTTGAAAATTAATTGGCGATTTTTGAGAATAGCGCTGGCCGGTTTTGGCCGTTACGTTGGGTAAAGGGTTAATCGATATGGCAAGCTTAATTGTTAGGAAAGTAGTAAATTTTGTCCAGAACATTATCCAAAGTTTTAGTTTTTGAAGGCTTAACTTGTTACTATTCACGTTCTTAAGAAACATTCAGTTTGGTGCACTACGAAATAACTTGTCTATTAAGATTCGATTCGAGATTCGATTCGATATCGCTATCCGAGACAGGATTCGATTCGAGATTCGATGTTGTTTACTAAAGCAAGAAATTTCGGCATCGTTACAGCAAATATATATTTCTGTGTTTTTCTTTACTGGTTATTGTCTTTCTGTACCTACTATGTCCAAGAAATTTCATTGTGTCAGCAACTCTTGCCTTATCTGGATTCCGATCACCGTCTCTTCCGGCCTGTGATATCGCTTCCCCAAATGTCTTGAAGCACGCTTTTGGTTCGTACTGTATGAATGGTAAATTTGTGTTACCACGAGGCCGTGATCCAGGCACCATTTCAGGAGTGAACTGTTAGTAATATCTTCTTTGCACGATAACTCCCCACCAAACTTCTCGACTCGCTCATGACGTGTTTTTTTTCACGGCAAACGTTTTCATGTGAGCCCTGCTGTCCTCTGTGCTGATGAAGTTATTTTTAAAGACAAATGTCATTTCTTAAAAGTGGTGTGTGAGGTGGTCTGGAACATGAATGTCACAATCAACTAATCCTAACAGATTGCCAGAAATAACCAGTTGTATTACTTCACTCATTTATTTTTATCTACCATTGTTGAAAAGAATTGCTTCTCCAATACTTTTTGTATTTAGTCGACAATTGTGGCCAGAAGAAGCCGTGAAATTGGCAGATAGTCTGCGTTTCTTTGAACTATCCATCTACGGTCAGTTGTATTCTTGCAATTTTTTCTCACCTCACCGTTGAACCCATGTAGGGTTTCAATACTGTCTCTTGTGGAGATATAGTTCAACCATTGCTGTGTCATCCAGCCAGGCTGTAGTTCTGGTTTAAAGTGTTTGTTCTTTACATCTTCTTATATACAATCCAGTTGACATCGCTTGCACACCACCACACGTCTTAGCTTGCTGTCCATACTGACTGGGTCTAACTTTTGTTAGGCCTTTTTCTTGATGACGGTCGAAAATTATAGAAAATTATATCACGATGTTGTCTTTTACCAAGTGATGTTAACCTTTGTTCTTCTCGTAGAAAATTGTAAAATGGGTGTCATTGTCGATCATGTTGAACAAATACTTCAATCTGAATCCGGCTACCTTATGTCATCGTTCATCTTTTCGATCCTGTGCTCATCTAGAAGGTAAATTGCTTCTGAGACTTAAAATATGCAAAAGGTTGTCAGCTACATACAACGTACAATCTCTTAATAGACATGCAGTCATGAAGCCTACAGGATGACACACTGGAGGGAGGGGGTGGTTAAGAATTACACTTACGGAAGCCCCTCTCTAGTCTGTCTACGGAAATGTTCTCAAGCATAGACTAGCCAAGAACTTCCGTAAGTCTAATTTTTAACCCCCACCCCCAGTCTTGCCGCCCTGTATGCTACATGAATGCATGCATCTTAACTATCAAACAGAAACTAGGTAGGAACGTCAGGCACAACCACCTAGATTGGAACCCTAGTATATATCAACAGAATATGCTGATTAGCCATCGCCCATTCCACATTGAGCTGTTGAAATGAACGCATCGTCTTACAGAAGCTCCGCAAATTTCAGGTTTTCGTGATTGATTATTCTGGTTAAAATAACCTTAAAAGTTCTGCTACTGACCGAAACCGAGCCGCCACTAGGAGATTTTCACAACAAAACTAAGCCAAGGCAAGTAATGTGTATTTGACAACTTATTGCACATTTTTAGTCTTATATTAAAGACTCAGTGATGAAAGTCGGCATTCTAAAGAAATTCTGTTTGAAGTTCAGGCATTTCTGCTAACATTAGAACCCTAGTACACATTTCGGGATTTTCACATATCTGGTACAACAATAGAACTATCCAGCCACTCCTAGAAGCACTAGCGAAACAATTTATCTTTTACAAAAGGCGCACTATCGATAAGAAGAAAGATGGAATAAGTGTACCCACCTACCCGAACTCACATTGATGTGTTCGTTTAATACGATCGACAATGACACCAATTTTACAATTTTTAACGAGAAGAACAAAGAATTGCATCACTTGGTAAAAAGACAACATCATGGAAGGATCTTCGATCATTTTTAACCGTCATCAACAAAGAGGACCAAACAAAAATGCAGTATGAAGAGAAAGCTACGACGTGTGGAGGTGTGGTTGGGTATAATGCCAACGCACTCACTTGTTTTGTTTTATTCAAGCGATGTCAACTGGAATGTATATAAGAAGACGTAAATAATAGAATTTTAAATCTACACAACGGCATCGACATGGCAGGATGGCACAGCAGGGTTGAACTATATCTCCACAAGAGAGACAATATTGAGTTCCGACAAGAGTTCAACGGTGAGGAGAAAAAGATTGGAAGAAGACATCTGCATGTATATGGGTGGTGCAAGGAAATCAGGCTATCTACCAATTTCACGGCTGCTTCTGGCACTGCCACAATGTTCACTAAACACAAAAACAAACGTAGAAACAATTATTTTCAAACAAATGGAAGATGTTCACAAAGCGATCACCATCACGATCGCCACATACATTGCTGGTAAACGATACAAACTGGATGAAATTTGGGAATGCCAGTGGCTGAAAACGAGAAAGGATCTTGTGGTGAAAAGTTTCCTCGAGAAACTTCAGAGCAGCACGTTAATAGGGACAACGAACAAGAGTGAAGTTACACAACAGGTGATTTCTGGTTTATTTTGGGTGTGGCATTCATTTTCTAGACCACCTCTGATTAGAGGCGATGTATGGTCAGCTAAGGAGCCGCGCTGCAGGTGCCGGAAATCATTCGGTAGAAGAACATCTGGCCCACTTTCAAGGTTAAATGGAGGGAAGATGGAAATGTACATCTGTGTCACAGAACCTACTACTGTTTCGGACCGAATAACTAGTTAAATTCTATAGGAATAAATAAACGCCAAATCGACCTGACGAAGGACAAATATCTGCAAGTGTTGAAAATGCGACAGAGTGGAACAGGAGAGACACATATTTGTGGTGAACAATAGTCGCATGTACACTTACAGCCAGATCAAATAAGAATGTCATGGAATGAACAAAGGATGTGTACGCCTCTGATACGGGGTAATAATGTAAGTCAGAGAGCACTGTTGTGGATTCTAGATGTTAATATTGCATTATTGCATTATTATCAAAGATGGTCTGCCGTACTTTTACCCGAAAAGAAAAGTTCAGGAAGATGGATCCCCGACCAAACCACTGACTATATACACAGAACGACACGCGCGTGTGAATGGGTTAATCGATATGGCACGAGTGCCGGCACGGAAGGATAAAACGAGTAGCCACAGGCCTCGAGTCTGATCCTTCCGCGATGCCACAAGTGCCATATCGATTAACCCATTCACACGTGTGAGTCGGTCTGTGTTTATTACCCGCCTACACGTCTATAAAAGCAATTATTAGAAGGGCATTCGGCTATTTATTTGACTATCAACAAAAAAGAACTCATTTTATCGCCAAACAAATTTGCGAGGGAAACCCATGTTACTATTTGTAGCTATTGCTAGCGATTCAAATTGTAATTGCGGTGCACGATTTGCTGAAAATTCCAGTGAAATTTCGCTTCTATTTAAAATAGTTCGTCAACGATTTCCATTTGGCACATATGTGCGGAACGGATTTTCATTTTTCGCGTGGTTTAGTGTTACAGTAGACGGGAATTTCATAGAAAAGGCGTGTAATAAGTAGACATTGATGTTATGATACTTTTGTTTTTGCACTCTTGATCTGACAGCTATAAAAAAATCATGGATCGTTGTGTTACACGTCATTAATTAGTCGTATCTATTTGTACATATGAAAGATGCAGTCAGATGGTGTTTTGTCAGATGAATATATATTGTAAAATTATTCTTATGTGTTGTGCAGAATAAAATGTATTGAATTTTGAAAAGTCGACCTGTCTGGAACTCTTCTACGTTTCTTTCGCCTTTTCACAAACCACCATGGATTGAACAACCGCTACAATCATAACCAACAGTGAAGTTAATACCATAAAGCCGCGGTGTAGGAGCCTTGAACTAAGAGGCCTAAAGGCTTTTCTGGAATTTAGGGACCAAACTATATCAGTCCGACATGAGTCCATCATTGGTACCCACTAGCCACTAAACCAGCTCTATGTTGAGATCCCGAATGTTCCAATAGTTCACGAACCAAACCCTCAGTGCTCAATCACTCACGGAACAGTCCCCAAACAACAAAAATTCACTTCAATCCCATATCGGTCCATATTTCGTTTTACCAATAGTCACCACACAAACACAGTCGATCGGTTAATAAACCTAGGGAGTGATAATAACCCAACAAAGGTACAGACCGTGCATCCCATACTAGTCAAACAAACATAACACTGCCTGGTCTAACATTCCGTATTACATATTACTATATTCCCATATATGTGTACCTTACTATACCATTGGAAATATGCAGGGCGTATACCACATGCCAGACCCTACTGGACGGAGCGTTAAACATGTTTAATGTCGGCTCCACCCAAACTCAGGTTCCTATGGGGATTTAGTAACACCGGTGGCCCTACCAAAGATTCGGGTAATGCATTCTCCTATACTACTTACATGAATGCCAGCATACAGTTAAAACTAGAAGTCCTGTCACGAACTGTGCGCTTATCTAGGCTTAATTGCGCGTAGGAATTGCGCGCAATTTCCATATCGAATGGCATCCAAAGCACGGCAGGTTCTCATGGTTACTCATGGTTACTCATAGCAAACACAGGCAATTTTTCTGCCGATGGACCTCCGGGTATCTTCATTGGCTGAAACATTGCTTGTGCACAGACCATATGCACAGCATTCGATAGCCTTCTATGGTCATAACGAGTAGATTAACGCGCAGATCGACGTGCTATTTATGCACATTTCATGACAGGATTTCTAGTTTTAACTGTAGTGGTACAGTTGCATATACTTGAATTTCATCCTGTCAGAACACATTTCAAAAGCACGTGACCAGGAGAATTGACAGTTCACCACAGTTGTTACATAACTTCTAGGTTTTACTGATGTGGCAATCTGTTCCAACGACTGTGACAAATCGCCTTTTTGCTGTACTGCAGTGATACTAATCGACATTTCGCAGTACACGTACATCTGCCAACAGTGAAATCCCACATTTATTCATCGAGAGGACGCACTAATCTTAACACTTACAGCCCTCATCACATCGTCGGTTGAGTGCTAGAACGTTCTATGTCCCATAGGTGACATATAACATTTTAGTACTCACGCGGCGACATGTTGTGCATATGGCATCTCGCGAAACATTTTCTGGAAGCAGACCTACATTCCTCCAACTTTGTCTATGCTACTAAAATAGTTCCGGTCCAATGATCTGACGTTATCTGATAAATGGCAGTTTGTGAATCTTAACTCCTAGAATCCGGGGGTCAAGTTTTCTTGAATGTGATGTAATACGGCAAGTAATCTGGCTGTGACGATTCGGTTATCTTTGGGCTGGGGGAGAATTAAACACTGGGCAGGTGCTTCTAGTCAAGTGTCGTCTGCCTGAATAGGCAGACGACACTTGACTGGAAGCACCTGCTTTACTGTAAGTTTTTCGCAGAATGTCATGTTCAATAAATTGATTCTGATTCCCCGGCTTCAAAGAGTTAACGAACAAATCGAGTTACTTTTATGCAGTAAAACACAATATCGTTATATTCTCGCCCACCAATTGAACACTTGACAAAACAGCCCACGATACGATGAAGTTACTCCAATTATGCAATGCTGATTACTGGAATAAAATGATATCCCTTCCGAGAAAAAAAATCTGCAAGGCCGTCAATATGTCGCTAGCGAGTATATTCTCTGAGAAATGTACCGTGTTACGGTGTTCCTCGATCCGCACAAAATCATCGGAGATGAGATAAGACATTAAGAAACCATTCTTATGTCTGTCGTGGCGATAATTTACCATTTCAGGGCCATTAATATTTACATACATGGGTTACTTGATTGTTAGTTTTATTATCTAATTTGGTCTCAATAGATTTTGCGATTATATCGACGTACGAAATGTCAAATGTCTGATAGAAATCACGGTTCGCAACTCTGATGTTAACTCCGTGAAGCCCAAAGTCGATTCTACTTATTTTGGTATTGTATAGAGGTTGATCTGACACTGACAGTTCAGTGAATGGTGAAGGGAATGGCCTGTGATCTGTGAAATTGCTTGTTTCTAATTGAGAATAGCTTCCTTGAACAGGTAGACTACACTTGACTGGAAACAACTGCACGGTCACACGCTTCGACATTTGTTGATGCCCAATAAATTCACTTTTATTTTCAAAGCTTGTACAGATTAACTTATTGCTAAAAGGAACGGTTATGGGGTGTATCTTCAGTGATCGCACTGGACTTGAAACCGAAACGTTGTTGTTTAGATCCTGACCCCGCGTCATCTGCGTTGTGTCATTGAGTACTATTAAATAAACCCATATGCCCAGGTGAGAGCCAGGGGCATCGCTATGGTGGCTTATTAGGGTGGATGTGAGGGTTGTGTATTACAAAACCACTGTACATACTACTGTCGGGGCAAACCAGGTCTACACGCCGTGTAGACCTGATTTGTCCCGATAGTAGTTGGTAATGTGGTTTCCACCTCTTTTTTGCCGGACTTCTAATAGGATGGGGTGTATTTTAGGGATGCGTTCCATTAAATCTGATTACCCGACACCTAGCCCAAACCACCAAATCACCATAAGCGACTACAAATCACCGAAACTGTCTTTATTTCGTTCAGATTCTTCCAGTATTCTCGTTTTCTGCTTTTTCCTGTCCATATTCTTATACTATACTATACTATACTATACTATACTATACTATAACTATACTATACTGTACTGTACTGTACTGTACTGTACTGTACTGCACTGCACTGCACTGCACTGCACTGCACTATACTATACTATGCTATACTATACTATACTATACTATACTATACTATACTAAACTGTACTATACTATACTATACTATACTATACTATACTATACTATACTATACTATACTGTACTGTACTGTACTGTACTGTACTATACTATACTATACTAAACTGTACTATACTATACTATACTATACTGTACTATACTATGCTATACTGTACTATACTATACTATACTATACTATACTATACTATACTATACTATACTATACTGTACTGTACTGTACTGTACTGTACTATACTATACTATACTAAACTGTACTATACTATACTATACTATACTGTACTATACTATGCTATACTGTACTATACTATACTATACTATGCTATACTGTACTATACTATACTATACTATACTATACTATACTATACTATACTATACTGTACTGTACTGTACTGTACTGTACTATACTATACTATACTAAACTGTACTATACTATACTATACTATACTGTACTATACTATGCTATACTGTACTATACTATACTATACTATGCTATACTGTACTATACTATACTATACTATACTATACTATACTATACTATACTATACTATACTATACTATACTATACTATACTATACTATAATATACTATACTATACTATACTATAATATACTATACTATACTGTACTATACTATACTATACTATACTATACTATACTATACTATACTATACTATACTATACTATACTAGACTTTATTTGCAGCACATTCATATATTTATATACAAGTACATTGAATGCATCATAATTTCACATAGATTGAACATTATATACCAAAAATACCAATATAAAATGAAGTAAATGTCCTGCGGGGAATCACCTAGTCGGATTGGCTGTCTACCTGCCATTCCTTTATATCTCCAACGTCGCTACTGTTGACAATTTTCTTGTACTACACACACAAAAACCCCGAACAAAACGTTGAATGATAAAAGGGCAATGTCAGGTTAGAACTGTCGGTCTTTCAGGCCAATGCTCTTATCAAGGAACCACCGCGCCCCCCGTATGTTGTTAAGAATTCTGATAGCTACGAGTTTCGAGAAAAGAACTATAACTCACATGAAAGTACTCCAGGTATGAATACCAGCATTTTGTATCAGTTTATTTTGCACACTGATTAACTGGTAGAGTGCTAGAAGCCACTATCAGGGCTTTAATATGAAGAGCAGGTACCCCAGCCTGAACGTGTCATATTCTGTGGATGTGTTTCACATTATCTAAAAAATGAAATTACTTAGTCTATATGGGTTTGCCTTGTTACAATTTATGGGAGAGTGCCTTTTGGCCTTTTGGCACTCTCCCATAAATTGTAACAAGGCAAAGACACAGGAACAAATTTTGATGACTAAAAGTAACTTAGTACTCTACCATTTAAAGGCAGACAGAATTAAAGAAAAATTCCGATTATTTTTATTCAGTCACCGTTTTAGCGTACATCCCAGATTCGGATGGTAATCTTTGGAATCAAATGGATTACTGAGACCCCAGGATCACAAATTATTAACACTGGATCGGAAATTTTGGTGTTACAGTGGCAAACGAGGGAAGGGAAATTGCTTGATGTAAAAATCGTCGAATTGGCAGCCATACTGGACCCAATACAGGAAAACTTTTACAATTGTATTTTCTAGAATTGTATTTTCTAGTTATGACTTTAAATGAATTGAAATGATCAACTGGCAGTTTCAAAGATGTGGCAATTTGCCAAAATGCTAATGATTCATTTTAATCAGTTATATTAATAAGTAGAAAATACAGTTCTAAAAATTACTTTTGTAAACGTTTTGTAATATTGGTCTCTGAACGCCATCTTGTATTAAAAAATTCTATAATGCGGATTTTTGTTGATTCAAGATATGATTATTGCTGCTTCGAATGACACCAACATTACCCCGTTACCAGTTCGTTCCACGTCGAAATCTTCATTATCTATTGACTAAAGTGAATTTTTTGATTTGATTGGTTGATAGATACGTGGTATGAGACCATATTTATTGAAACCCACGATACGTCCTCCCAGCCACTGACAAATTTCCCATACCCAGTGGAAGCCTCGTTCCGAAATCTACAAATTGTCCATACCCCGTAGAAGACGCGTTCATCGAAATCAATTTATTATTTATATAGAAACCTGTATGGCTCAACTTTTGAGCCATACAGGTTTCTATATAAATAATAAATTGATTTCGATGCCTCATGGGATATGGCTGGCTTCGGGTAGGTAAAAACCCGTACCACGTGATCAGACACGGGGTAACTAATAATGACCAGACAAATATTTGCTTGAAACTGGAAAGAAAGTTCTAGATTTCAAAACACTATAAAACTTTCCCCCAAACGGACTTCTGTGGATTTTGGCTTGAACTCTTTTCTTTCCAGCGGCTCCAAATTTAGCTTTCACCAATTTGTGCCAGCTAGGTCCATATTTTCGTATTCAATGTCCAGACTATCAGCCTGAGTGGACATAACCTGCTTAGAGGGTGGAACAAACCTCCATGCCAAATGTACGTATGGTTAACAGCAGTTCTATTATATCAGATAACTGTTATGTAATAAGTGGTGATGATTCGGGAAATGGTTGGCCAAAGTTTATTGATGCTAACAAAGGTGTAACAATTAACAAATTGCGACAAATCTCCATGATACTGTTTTTGTGACATGAAAGGGGAACTCTCGTATTTTGATATCGATGATTAGAGCGTGTTTCATCCTCCCCATGGGGAAGAACTCATGCGACAGTTGTATTTGTAACATCTTGCCCGATACATACTTTATCGATGAAAAAACATTATTCACTATTATTTACAGTACGTCGAGAGTGAATTGTAACTAAAACACCCGCGGAGTGGAGTATCACCCAAAGTATCACTTTCAAATTCTGTACATATGGACAAAAAACACAACCAAAGTTTCATCCAATGGACCTCCGGGGTTAACCCGGAGGTCCATTGGCTGGAACTGTGCTTGTGATGGTTATGCTTTGCAACACATTTGCAATAATTGGAATCTCCACTCTGAGGGTGATTTAATGATAATACACTCTCCACATACTGTAGGTGGACTCCGTAAGAATGTCTCAGGGAATCGGCATTTGTAGATCTGTAGCATGTTATCATATTGTCTAAAAGTCGCATGACGAAACGCTGCTGATAACTCAAGTGCAACACAAGTGAGTACGAATCGAAAGCCACCCAAAAAGCGGGAGGTAAGTTCTCTAATATCTTAAGATAGTAAAACATAGGACGCGATGCACGCATGATGCGCAATGCGATAAAATAACATTTGCACCACGATGTTGGACAACGACAATCAATTAAACCAATGAAACGTCTAAAGAGAAACATATAATCACTGAATAAAATTGTGACGAATCGAATCGTGTCAAAATTATAATCAGCGAGTTTATCTCCCAGCGTAGACCACGGTTTTAGTGCCACCAATATTTTGGATTGTCAAGCAGAAAGGTTAAAATTTGAGGTAGCACACCCTCATTAAACGTGCTAATTGAGGAGGAAAAGTGGTTTATAATCGTTTACCTCATTGCACCCAAATCTCGAATCGCACCGAGTGTGTAACATCCTCTACTTTTTATATGGTATGTTTTTCACTCTTTGTATCCACTGAAGTCGATACAATAATCCTCATCGTATATAATCTGGCAATAATATCCTCTCATGCTGATAACTGCATCTGGTTGGCAAACTCAACATACAAGCAACTTGCCGAATCCTATTGAAGAAGTGGAAATCCAGGTGTGTGTGTGTGTGTGGGGGGGGGGGGGGGGGGCACCTCCATCAAATTCTTTGTTTCGTCGAGCAGTAGCGGGGCAGAGAGGTGTGACTTAATAACTTGCGTGTTCACAGACTTCAGCGCACAGGCATAACACTGCCACGGGTAATGCCATTTTGGTGAGATTGTGAGAGGGATTAGCCCTAGTAATTAGCGATTACAATCGGCAATGCCGTGGTAAAAAGCGTGGCAAATTGCCACGCCTTTTATCGCGACATTGCGGATTGTCATTGCTAATTACTACTGCTAGTAGTGTTTAATTACGTGATTATAGACGCCTCGTCTCAATTGGTATCCGAAAAGAATAGGAAATTGAACATAACAACCGTAATTAATGTCATGGTCGTGCAAACATGGATTACTCCCTACCCCCACACACCAATATCAGAAGATATTTACGGGCCTGTCATATTGGTAGCATATTTTACGTACGTCCTATGAACGTAAATAAACCCAATATTCCCCATCCTTAATCTATTGATGGGAAGCTTCGATACCCGCCTTTATCTTCCGTCATCGATCATGTAAGACACAGTTATGTGTCTTGTTCATTCAATATGGGATTACGCTGTTCGGATTATCGTAAACATACGATATGCACTCTCGTCTTGTGTTTGTTGATAAATTAACGGTGTGATTTAACCTTTTGAACCCGAAAGCCCGATTTTCCAGTCCAAGATTATTATACGGGCTATAGTCATAATGTAGATGGTTGTGATTGCGTATGGTATACTAATCAAAGGCTGCACGTTGAAAATATTAATTGGTTTACCCCCAAATAACGAATATGGACTCTTCCAACTCCTGCTGTTGACGACTGAACTGACACGGACGATACCACCAAGGTTTAAAGTGTTAATCTCCATTCTGCTAAAATTAAATGAGAGTGACTACATCTTTTGAAGTCTTCTAAGTAAAATATAATTGACAAGTTATGACCACAAAAAGTGTCCGAAGTCTTCGTCTCTTAATATGTGTTTATTATATTGTATAAGAAATAGTGTAACAGGGGTGGGGTGAACGTCTCCCCAGGGCTAGAACCCTGGCCGAAATCTCCCTGTTGTTCTTCAGATTCGTGAGAATCTGGGTCAACTAGCAAACCACGGATAAAATATAACTCAACTCTAGAGGTCGAATAACCATTAAGTTATGTGTTGTGGTCTGGGTGAATTCACAATAAAATAGAAAAACAGTTTATACGTGGTTTATTAAGAAGCCAAAAAAAGTATGATATGAAATGGACATGAATATGAATGACAGGTCAAAAACCACGGGCCCACTACACTTTCCCACAAAAGAGGTTTAAATTTCACCCAACATATGTTCAGTAAACCACTGAACTCGGACCTGGATAGAATCACTGTCAGAAACGTTGATTTTCACCAGGGCCGAGTTGAACGGGTCCCAAAATTACGGTACCCTGTATGGTTAACCTTTTTTACAGGTTACAAAGTGTCCCCGTAACTAACCTCAGCGGGCAGTTAGTACTGGCGCAACTGAATTAGAGCTTTAATGCCAAGAATTGGGCGGCGAATTATGAGCCAGACTGCTGTTAGGATAATTTCGCGGGGAAAGATTTCGAATATACTGGAATCTGATTGATCCCTCGCTTTCACCTTGACGAATGAAACAACAGCACAACGCACCACGGCGTGAACCAATAAGATACATCGATTCATTTCGAACATGGGAAATGACAAGAAGCCAACAAAAATAGAATTACACTTCTGTTATGAGCAGACGAATTGTAACAGCGTAATTTAGAACTTCTATTGCACATTATATTTCAACCGCTGTTACCAAATCCGTTACAATAGTAACATGTATTTTTGACAAATAAACTGTCACTAATTTTATTTTCGTTACCCTTCACTCTGCAAATCAGGTCGAAATGTGGGAATTATTTATTGTTGTTTTATGTTTATTATTGTTTAACAACCCTTTGACCAGGTATAAAGCCTTATAACGCTGATCATCTATAAATATGGATGGGGGCACGTGAGTCGTGCCGACTAGAGCATAATTTTTCACAAACACAGACTTCAATGAATTGATATTGTACTAAACGTCTGCATTGCAAATGTAATCTTTCACAGTCTGGTGGCGGCCCCCACCTCCTGAATCTGGATGGAGTCAGAAGATGTACCTATGACCTCAGCAAACAGAGGCAAGCCATGTAACGCCCATCCATCGTTTCGTCTAGATTATCTCCAAGCTATCAAGTCGCGACAAGGCATTGTCAGACATTCTAACCTACCAACCGACCAAACACAGAGCTGAAGCTGGGTCGCATCGATTTGGGTATGTGCACATCAACACCCTTCACCGAAGTTCTTCCACAGGACCAAGTGAGTTTAAATGTCTCGTCCAAGTGAACAGATAAAGTGTGTCTGGCTTAGAAACGGAATGGGAATGAAATCCGTCCTGGAATACATCCACATGAAGCCCAAGACAGAAAACATCACGAGAACGCTGTTCCGTTCTCGTGAAAGTAATGCGAAACCAAGACCACGCGAATGATCGAACGGTTGAAAAAAATCTTCCGATATTTGAGTTCCGGATAGCAAATTGTCCCACGTGAATTTGTGCTAAACCATCATGGGCATAGCATAATGTCACTTTTCTTCTGAGATTTAATCTGAATAACACTGACCAGGATAGACCAAATAAGTCTGGAGTTTCTCCCATTAACGTAATGAAATATTATCATGTTACACGCTGTTGGAATTGGCTCTGAAAGCCCTTTCCAATAGTGTGCCTCATAATAGTATTTCTAAAGCAAAAGAAAAGGTACACACAAAACTTTGATCTCTCATCAGAATAGGTCATGTCATTGAAGCAGCTCGGTTTGTCCCAATTATGTATGTTACTGACTTGGTTTTAGAATATATACATTCTACCGTGTCTTTTGGTTCAAACAGAGCCTTCTGTTGTGAAATTATCTTGCTACTAGACAACAATTTCAGATCGTTGTTAAGAAATCATAAACATGATTGGTCAGAAGGTCAACTGATCAAATGGTTAACCATATCGAATCCACGTAAACTATAGGTAGGTTAACGCCACTTTACACCAGTTACATAATTGTGTGCCCGGTGGCAGCGACACTGGGTGAAACCTGTTGATGCTACTCGTGGATGCAACATGTTGCGTCAACAAATATTGCATCAACATGACATGTTACACGAGAAATAAGGTGCTTCAACATGGGTCTTAAAAATGCTGTTCGTGACATACAATGATGTTTTGTGAGCAAGGATTGCATCATTCACCACAGAAAATCCTCGATAGTAGGGCTCTTTTATGAATTATTTTTATTATGGGATAGTACTATAGTTTATTTATTCAGATAAGGAAACCTCTCGCGGTCGTGAAAAGTATATCACAATGACGACATTCCGTTTAGCATGCCGCCTGACGTACAAAGTGCAGAGCAATTTGTTCTGTTTCAAAGTTATCATTGCCCACAGATAGGAACATTGTTAATACAACTATGTTTTCAATAACTCGTCGACTTTTTCTTCACTGGGTTGTGCTCTTTTATTCCTATATTCGTAGACTGAACATTTGGCGGGGTTCAACATTGAACGTTAGCGGCAGAAATCTACAAATTCATCGTACTCTGAATTCTTAAAACAATTTGAGTAAATACCAATTTTAAAAGTCTTGTGTCTTTATTGACATCACCGAAACACAACGATATCACAGGGCTCGGTTGTCGGCTTCCAATGGTTGTTTTGTACAACACGTCACGCGACAAGTTGCCCCCCCCCCCCCCCACCACACACACATACACTGCATTTTCACTCGTAGGAATGGCTTTAGAGCCGACTATCATCATGCGCGATTCGAATCTATCTGAACTCGTCAACGATATGGAATATCGTCAATGATATCCAAATGAATTGTATAAATACTTTGTTTATTACTTTCCAAAGTGTGATTTACTGAGATTTCTGGGTTTGATTATAAACGATAACTTCACAAGTGAATTGTGCAATCAAAAATTTGGTCATGTATCCGTGCGCGCAAACGAAGACGCTTTGCCGTGGGTGTAATGGGGACTTCATTGTTTTGTTTTTTTTAACCCTTTACCCGACATTAAAAGCAGACGACACTTGCAAAAACAATTCTTAAATAACTATTATTTTCATTTTTCGTCTCAAAAACATAGGTTACGACCCGTCGAGCTCGTTCCAATGAGGGGGTCATAACCTATGTTTTAGAGACAAAAAATGAAAAAATAATGAAAAGTAATTGGCAATTTTTGAGAATAGCGCTGGCCGCTTTTGGCCGTTACGTTAGGTAAAGGGTTAAATAATATAATTATCGTTAATAATGAAAAGAAATAAACAGAGTAATCGCTTGACTGGACTGGTTACGTGAAATAATTCATTCGAGGCGAGGGACTATATTGTAAAACACTCGTGCGTATTCGCGCACTCGTGTATGTACAAAGTCCCTCACCTCTCACGAAGTATTTCACATAACCAGTCCAGTCAAGCGATTACTCCCTATTTATTATATGACAATGAGTGTTTAGAAACTGAAAATTTAAAGAGAAAAAATCATTATATTACTCAAATAACATATCATAACAGAGGCTGCGGAAGCTCGATAAAAGTAGAGGGGCACAAATTTACAATGGTACCATGGTTTGACCCAGTGTGAGAAAGATTACAATCGTATATCGGTAAATGTACAATGACTAGCTATAGTCTCTCATTTAGATGAATATGCCACTGTGTGGTCACTGTCTTGTCCATTTCTTCTACTTCAACCTTCGGGTTGGAAGATAGTTGAAGTAGAAGAAACGGAACGAAGCGACCGAAAGTGAGATTCTTTGGTTAAATATTGTTTGGATTTGCAAATAATGTTACAGGAATGCCTGTATATTGACACGTTTGCATGCGCCCATTTTATCTCATTGTGTAACTGGGAAACATATCTGTGGAAAAAGGTGGAGGGGCACGTGCCCCCTGTGCCCAGACTGGCTCCGCCGTTTCTGAATCATAACAATTGCTGAAATTGGAAATTCGCAAAAGCTTTGGAATATCCAGCATTGGGGGTCTAAATTCAACTTTATTCGAATAGCTTTCAAAACCACTTTCCCAAAGCTTTGGTAAGTAAATAAGTAAGTAAGTTCAATGAATAATACAAGGGTACTGTCTATTCAGAAAATAATAAATAACTAAATATATAATGATATTCTGTTTGGAAAAAGCACGACCAGGTTGGCCGTCTTTCTACCGACTCCATCACTGTAACATATGGAGGTATATGTGTCAGAAGAAGTTTTGTTTTTTTAAGAAAAAGATGTTAAATTGTACGGCGGCGTGGAAGCGACACTCTATGTTTTCCTACTATCTTGTTTAAACGAGTTATCTAAGTTGTTTAAACGACATAGCTAAGTTGTTTAAACGAGATAGCTAAGTTGTTTAAACGAGATAGCTAAGTTGTTTAAACGAGATAGCTAAGTTGTTTAAACGAGATAGCTAAGTTGTTTAAACGAGTTAGCTAAGTTGTTTAAACGAGATAGCTAAGTTGTTTAAACGAGATAGCTAAGTTGTTTAAACGAGATAGCTAAGTTGTTTGAACGAGATAGCTAAGTCGTTTAAACGAGATAGCTAACTTAGCTATCTCGTTTAAACAACTTAGCTATCTCGTTTAAACGACTTAGCTATCTCGTTTAAACAAGATAGTAGGAAAACATAGAGTGTCGCTTCCACGCTGCCGTACAATTGGACCTGTCTCAGTTTTTTGTCTTGAAACTTTGCCCCGAGGACGATCAGCCGCATATCCTTCAATACAGTCAGTATCAGTTCCAAACATATTCCCAATGAAATGACAAGTTGGAGACCAAATTAAGACAAAACTTGGAAATGAAAATGAGGCTGGATAACCTTAACAGCTATGAACAATTTTTTAGAGGCTCACTCTTTGACTGGTTTTGAGGCTCAACTCTACTTTCATCTTGAATGGCGATGCACACGCAAGAAAAGTTTGGTGGTTTAGTAACACGAAATAACAGATCTCAAACGAGTCCCCCAGTTCATACAATACAGTCGCTGTGGATTAGTCATAATCCACACGTGGGCAGTTATGTCCACGCATCTGTTTACCAGGTAGTAAAAATCATCATTAGCAAAAAAATAGCAAAAAATCATAATCCGCAAAATTTTAATTAATGAAGCACCGGGTTGTACTCGGTGCTTCATTAACTAAATTTTTGATGATTATTCCTGTAATTGGTGTTTGGAATCTAATATTATTGCGTCCGTGGAAATATTTCCCACGCGTGGAAAGTGACCAGTCCATGGCGACTGAACTCTAGTTAAATCATCAGTAAATTGGATTTGGACCTTTGGCGAGGTCGAAACTTAATTTATTATACGAGTTTCGTAAAATTCACTAAAATTTAGGAACAAGTTGAAAGTTCTATTTATCACTTAACCCTTTACCCAACGCAGACGATACCAAAATTTATTATTTTAAATATCATTTTTCAATTTTTCAAAAACATTCAACAAAACCATATCATGTGACCCCTCGTTGGAACGAGCTCGACGAGCTCGTTCCAACGAGGGGTCACATGATATAGTTTTGTTGGAATTTTTTGAAAAATAATATTTTTTCAGCTGTTGAATTTGCATATTACGCGGGCGGGTGCGGGCGATTCGTTAGGTAAAGGGTTAATCCAAAATCCGACAAACGATACCTAAGAGGATATGGAAACAAACAGCACTTCCAATAAGGGTTCGAATTATGTTAACGATGTTAAAAGCAATGAGTTGTTTGGCAGAGCATCCACGCTAGCAAAAGTCACCGAAGATGTACAGTGTTTGAATCATTCAGAAATAGAATTTTATTGAAATAAAGAATAAAAACTCAAAAGTCATTATCTTTCAACTGTAAACGGTAAACAAACAGTCAATGGTCAGAGTTCCAATTTGGAGCAAGAATATAACTTCTCACGCCTGTGGCTACCGCCGGAATGTGCAAAGATGATCGTGCCTTTTAAAGTGTAGTTAAATGGTTGCAAAAGGATCAAACCATATGATATCTATAATAAATAGGCATATTCAATTGATGGCCATAGACATTTCCAACAGACCTCAGCAAGAATATTTGTCCTCAGTGTTCAGACATTGACATTCGTCTTTCTATCACACGTTTGTTGAAAATGTCGCCTCATGATTCTTTGCACAAATGAGACGAACATGGTACAGTTAAAACTAGAAGTCCTGTCATGAAATGCGCGCAAATAGCACGTCGTTCTGTGCGTTAATCTACGCGTTGTGAAAGGCTATCAAATTCTGTACAAGTGGGCTGTGCTCAAGCAATATTTCTGCCAATGGACCTCCGGGTAACCCGGAGGTCCATTGGAAGAAACATTGCCTGTGTTTGTGATGAGTAACCAGGAGAACCTGCTGTGCTTTGGATGCCATTCGATATGGCATTTGCGCGCAATTCACACGCGCAATTAAGCCCAGAAAAACGCACAGTTCGGGACAGGACTTCTAGTTTTAACTGTACGAGTTTGCAAAAGTTAAGATTCTTGTCCTGCTGCAAGCCACATTTAATGGACACATTACAATGGTACTGGTGTGTGTTAAATTGGGTTGTAATGGTAATTCTGGGATTGATTGTACTTTCTGAGAGACTGTCTTGTTCTTTATTTAACCGTTTACACAATTCAAATAAAAGGCGACACTTGCGACAAGATTTCTTAAATAACTATAAGGCTAAACAAAATTAAATAATCGATTCTCAGGCATTTTTTAAATTTTTATTCCTGAAAGAATGGTCCTCAATGCCTAAAATCCAGTTGTGAGACCCTTAAATTTAATAGTATAGCATCCATGTTGCTTTCATATTTTTTGTAACAGGCATTATACAACCCAGAATCAATACAGAACAACTAAAGTGGAGATAAAATATAATGAGGAGATTTTGAACTAGTTGAGTGCTAGAAGCCACAATTAGGCTTCCCCCCAAAAAATGAGGGTCCCAGTGTAAAACCAACATTTTCCTTATACATGTTTCGTATTCAGTCAAACGTAAACAATAGTGTGTTTAAACAAATTTATTGTATTACAAATTATTGGAGAGTGCCAGTTGGCACTCTCCAATAATTTGTAATAAAACAATTTTTGATGAACAAATTCAGACCACCAAAAACTAATCTAGCTCTCAACCAATTGAATAAATATTTATTTTATACGTACATATGAGAATCGTGTCGCATTTCGTGAAGCGAATAACAATACTGTATCAATGTATACGAGATATTACATTGCAAATCGCGATGCGATACCGTTAAAATCACAAACTATAATAGTTTTATACATTTTGGATTTTGTCCCCGAAATAAATATGACGAATGCGGGCCGAAAAAATTAACGCGCCGCTGCCTGAGAATCAAAAGATTAATTTTCTTCAGCCTAAAATTTCATTTTTTGACCTCCGAAACATAGCTTAAAACCCCGCACTGAACTTAACATCCCTCAAAGGAATGAGCTGAACGAGCCCGTTCATTTGATGGATGTTACGTCAATGTGTTTGAGAGAATAAAGAGAGAGAGAGAGAAAATAATAAAATTTGAATGCTGGTCTTGCAGGTATGTTAAGTAAAAGCAAGTGTTGAAATCCGGGGTATTATTCTGTAAGCTTGATAGAGTCTTAAAGTTTATTCCGAGGAATTACTGTCTTCAAATGAGCATAATACCTCCTTTATCCTAGTTTTTCAAAATATGTTTCGTATCTCTATCTGTCTGTGAGAAATGATGCTTATTTCTGATCTACCTCGACATAAGATGTACAAGGGCATTCCAAGGTGAAATATCTGGCCTTTCTCATCTCTTTGATATTAATTCTGTTACCTATCGGGTAAGTTTGTTACCACTTTTTCAATAATAAGCCCGTACTAAGAAGTTGGCATTGGGTACCAATGTTCGCGTTACAAACAGACATTTATATGCCGAACATTATAAATTTCATAGTGCATTTGAAAGCTAGATACACGTGAAAGGACAGATTTTCTGAACACCCTGCGCTCTGCTTAGCGCCTGATGGCAAATTATACTCATCCGACAAAACACTTCGCTCAAGACGGAGGTCGTTATTTATTGTCTGAGGGTGATAATGTTCCATAATCCATAAAAGAATAGTAACTTCGCTTTTATTATTCTCCGCGTCCACCCGACGTTATTGATAATATGTAGAATAAATAGGTACTAGGGCCGGTAATCAGATTTAAACCACGAGTAGGATAAGGGTTTAAACCACTCGGCTTGCCGAGTGGTTAACACTCTTATCCCACGAGTGATTTAAATCTGATTGCCGTCCCTAGTACCTATTTGTCTTATTTATACCATGCTCTTAATAAATAATCGACTTTGTCACTTAAAATGGAGAAAAAACAACACTTTCTACCGCAAACCCATGCACTGTTTGTTTTGTTTACATCTGCGCCGGTGGGCAGTTCTACAGACTGCATGTGAATGCTTGATTGACTGCTAGACACATCGCAAAAGTTGATAGAATTTACCTTGCTTTTTCAGTCAAATTATTATTAACAATTGTTAAATTTTATTTTAAGTATTTAATTGTAGGTATTTTAAACTTAATAAGTCATTACACGCAGTAAATCGTACCGCAAAACGATGTTTGAATGAAACATCGCGAAGTGTGAATGTATCGAAGTTGACAAATTACGTCACGCCAAAGGTCAACCTGGATAAACTTCCCACTATAGGTGTCATTTAAAGATTTATACCAGTAGTGGGGTTAAAATCTAAAATTTAACATTACAGGCTTTTCACGGGTAGTGACACAGGCGAGCACGCTGAAAATATAAATCATCAACATTAACCCTTTACCCAACGTAACGGCCAAAACCGGCCAGCGCTATTCTCAAAAATCGCCAATTAATTTTCACTATTTTTTTCATTTTTTGTCTCAAAAACATAGGTTATGACCCCTCGTTGGAACGAGCTCGTCGAGCTCGTTCCAACGAGGGGTCATAACCTATGTTTTTGAGACAAAAAATGAAAAAAAATTAGTTATTCAAGAATTTTTTTTGCAAGTGTCGTCTGCTTTTCATGTTAGGTAAAGGGTTAACAATAGGCTGTAATATTCAATATTTAAAAATAAAGGGTTAAACATAATCTTGTCGTCTCGCCCAAAGTAACAATAAATGGCGGAATTTACAGGTGATGGCGTGTGGTAGTTTTCCTTGATCGGTAATTTATGGAAAAGTGGTTGATAGTGCAATACAAAGACACATGTTGCCAATGGCTGGTGCGGGTGGAGTCCAAACGAATGATCACGGAAAATAGCAAATCGTCTCTTGAATGGAACAAGATGACATCTCCAATACTTTATCATTAAAGATGGCACATTGTTCCACTTAGTCCTTTACTCAACGTAACGGCCACAACCGGCCAGCGCTATTCTCAAAAATCGCCAATTAATTTTCATTATTTTTTTCATTTTTTGTCATAAAAGCATAGGTTATGACACCTCATTGGAACGAGCTCGTCGAGCTGGTTCCAATGAGGTTCATAACCTTTGTTTTTGAGACAAAAATATGAAAAAAAATAGTTATTCATGATTTTTTTTACAAGTGTCGTCTGCTTTTCATGTTTGGTAAATTGTTAAGGGACGAAATGAGACCTGACGAATCAGGTTTCTAGAATTTAACATGTTTACATGAAGTATAATAAACAGTCTTAATAAAAAAAATAAAAAACAAAACAAAAAATTATAAAATGAAATAAATTCATAAATAAATTAATAAAAAACTAGATATTTGCATTAAAAACTGGAACTAAACGCTGAACCAATTTATAAAGATAATGGTAATGGGAAACGAACACCATAATTCAGAGATATGATGTGTCCTTATGGAGGAAGCAAAACCAAACATTCTGGAAGGATTCCGAATCCTTTTCAAATGACGCCAAGATGCCCCAAGAAAACTTCTTTTGATAACTGATTCCCATTTTTTCTAGCGGACTCCCGCTCTTCCATATCGGAGCGGCCTTTCTCAACATTCATCGTTTGCATTCCACCGTTGCAGCCGTTAGACACGCAATCCACGAAAAAAACATGTATGAAGATCTGGAAAATAACATGAAAGGGAAATTGGAACTCACATTATTTTCTAAATGCATTCAACGGAATTCCACCTGCAGTGGAAAGAATAAATTTCAGAACCTTTCCTTTTGTGATCATAATATTGCTGGTATGAAAAGTAAAACTTGATTGTAAAAGAAAAAGAGAGAGATAAACACAGATCGATTCTCATTCGATAACACAAGCGCGAAGAGTGAAGCATAATTTACCGAGGGATCTGTGCTGTTTCAGATTGGCATGATGTTGGAAAACAGATGACGGATGCAGCGCTAATTTATTGGAGAAGTGGAATTCAGTATTATTACGGCAACTTTTGCCATTGTTTGTTAAAGGGAAAGGAGTCGTTTTTCGAATGGGTTCTTTCACTATAAGGATAACCGGAATAAAATTAATTTGTGTTTTAGAAGGGAGATTTTAAATTTTTGATCATACTGAGGTGAGTTTTAACATTTCCACCTGCATGCCTTATGCATGTAATGTTCAGTCTGAATTCTGTTAGAGTTTGAGTTCTGGAAGGGATGGTTTGGCCCGAGTTTTGTGACCGGAAATCAGTGGCAACGATACATGGGGAACATGTTCCCAGAACATATACTTGTCCTCCTCTCCAATGTGCCCTCTCTCCATACGATCATTGTCTTAGCTTTGAAGCCTTTACCTAGCATTCAGTATGTGGAGAGTGTATTGTCACTAAATCACTCGCTGAGTGGAGATTCTACCCAAGTAATAATTGCAAATTTGTTGCACAGCATTATAAGCACAAGCAACGTTCCAGCCGATGGACCTCCGGGTTAAACCCGGAGGTCCATTGGCTGAAACATTGCTTTCGTTTTTGTCCATATGTACAAAAGTTGAAAGTAAGTGATACTTTGGGTGATAACTCCGCCGAATGGGTGATTTAGTTACAATCCACTCTCCACATACTGTACTGCCAATAACCCACAAGCGCTCTTCACATACATCGCCTTTGGAATTTAATTGTTTCCCTTTTTGCCTTGAACACATAGTTTATGACTTCTAATTAGAACGATATGTGTGGCCATAACCCATGTTTTGGTCGCCAGAAAAAATCCTTTAGTTATTATATACAGACAAAATTTTGCAACTATTTCTACTATCCGTGTTACGTAATAGGTTATGAATCTTCCCACTCCCGAGGGAGCCCCCCCCCCCCCCCGCCCAACCAACTCGCCCGCTGATAAACACACATTTTGCACCGTCTTTGCAGAAAATACTAAAGCAAAGGATAGTTTATGCCTTTCTTTTGCAGTTTTATGTGGAAAACATCCTAAAGGTGCGACGTAAGGAGACAATTTGGAATAAACAATGGTGCATCCTTGATGTTGACTGAACGAAAGCCATATTTTGATGGATTATTTTCAGTGCACATTCTCAAAAAGCCTCCTCATTGTCTTAAAATGGATAATGCATTGGAGGCCTGGGTGGTATACACTTTTTTCACTCGATTGGAAGTGTGTTAAATGAGCAATGAGGCACCAGGAGAAACACAAATGAAGTTTCCCTTTGTATGAAGCGCAAATGCGCATTTTTGCAGTGTCTTTATAATACCAATGGACAAATTTACGCTGATATACATTAAAATCTGACCTGGCAGCCGTTAATGATAGCTGTTTATAAAAATAAAAACAAAATGAAACATTTCCAGATAAAATTGTATCTGAGGCAATTTGTAGGTTTTATTACCCACAGCGCTAAGTAAACAATGCGCTAAGTAAACAATTTGAACATTTACTCATCTTTTATAATACAGAGCATATGATCACTTTATTGGGACGAGCGATTTTTGTATATCAGAAGTATTAGATATAAGCAATATTATAATATAGTAATTGGTCTACTCCCAAATAACGAATATGGACGCATCCAACAGATGCCACTGAACTTGCAAGGAATATTCTACCAGTGTTCAAAGTGTTAAAAGTTTGATACTTCGTCACCAGTGTGCAAAGGGTTTAATACAGACTTCTGTTATGAAATTATGTATTGTGATTAGGCAAGAATTTAAGATCCTTGTTCCCCCAGTCAGTGAACAAAATTGACCAATGCAAACTTAGTGTGGCATATGATTGGTGGTCTACAATATTATGTCAACATGGTCAGGTTAACAGAACAACAAAAATGGGAGCTTGTGAGTTTTGGGACAAGTTGAGGATGGAAGCAAAAGTTTGATGAACGGAGTCGTCTACGAACTCTCCTCTGGAGATGATGACATGGAATTCATTAGCGAGATCGTTTTGCTTCCATCCTCCTCCTGTCCCAAGACTCACGAGCTCCCATTTTCTCTCCTCTTGTCCCAAGACTCACAAGCTCCCATTTTTGTCCTTCTGTTAACCTAACCATGTTGATACAACATTGTAGAGCATCAAGCATATGCCACACTTAGCTTGCATTTGCAATTTTTTTTCACTGACCCACATCTCACAAGTCATGCTTCAATGAGTTCTACACACTATGCTTGATGATGTCAAAAATTCAAACTGATGGAGTAATGACTGAACCTTCAGTTTGTTATTTGATTTTCATTTTTATTAGTTACCAGTATAAAATGTTGGGTTGCAAATGCCAGTATTCCAAACTTTTGTCCCCCAGTTTACAACAAACAAAGAAACGCATAAAACCGGACATTGAGTTGAATGAACCGTCTGAAAAGGGTGAAACATGTTAAATTTAGCTGGTAATCACCGAAAATGCGATATTCATTTTCACGTGTTTCGACATTCTGCGACAAAGATCTTTCAATTCAAATTCAGTATCACACTTGATTCCACTAAATTAATCCTTTCAAATTGTTATTCTGACATTGTTGCATAGAGCAGATACTATCATTCGATGAAAGATCACACAATACAAATCAAATCGGTAAGGAGGGTCAGCAATAATTGAATCCGACAGCCCCATTGGGCTGTAAAATACAATTATTGCTGAATCTCCCAAAAAATACAAAATAGACTCGCCTACTATGCTGTAAATTATATTCTTCAGGGCGATTCCAACAAAGAGCATAGTGCTGAAAGAGCTGAGAATAAAACTGAAAGATTTTCTAGCATGACAATGTTACTCGACATCACTAAAATGCTCTTTCAGATTCAATCATTGGGTCGGGGTGGTAGCCTCTCCCAGCTAAGATTGACACTGGGGAAGATGGACACTCCCACAGAAACCCAAAGACATAGTCGTACAACAGTGTATACATTTCAGCTCTTGTAATATTTTGATTAGTTGTAACTAATTTTGAGGCCCCAAGCCACTCCCGGAATATTCAGCATTTGTTCCCAAGGAACTGTTCTCCCCTTCAGGCTTACACCAAAATACTTCTGACCCTTCAGCACCAATATTGAAGAATTATGCATTAAATTTGTTTATTTTGTTTAACAGAGCCTACGGTGTCTGTCAAACACAATTTAAGATCAGACTCTCCATCTTAATAACCCCACATAAGAAAAGTCAGCAGCAACCGACGGCAAGTGCGCAAGCCATATGCGGCACGATTAAGTACGCAGCGCCGCCGCGACCCCATTTGGGCAATCGGGATTAAGTATCTTGTATCACCACGGCTGTAGTTTTATGATAAGGTCTCGTCGGTCCACTAACTGTGTTAATATCTTAATGTTTTCAAGATGAATTAAATACTTATTGATTAGAATATCCATAACTGGAGAACAAAACGCAATTTAATGAACTGAATTTTTAATTAAACATCAGAAACCTGGTCATAAACACGGTACTTTGTAGTCGGAGAGGTCGTGTAATAAAATCATTGTCCTGCTGAGAAGTCGACATTTCAGAGAATACGAATCCATTACAAAAAAACTTTGCTCAATAATGTCCATTAAAACCCTTTACCTAACATGAAAAGCAGACGACACAAAAAAAAAATTCTTGAATAACTATTTTTTTTCATTTTTTGTCTCAAAAACATAGGTTATGACCTCTCATTGGAACGAGCTCGACGAGCTCGTTCCAATGAGGGGTCATAACCTATGTTTTTGAGACAAAAAATGAAAAAATAATTAAAATTAATAGGCGATTTTTGAGAAAAGCGCTGGCCGGTTTTGGCTGTTACGTTGGGTTAAGGGTTAACAATGTATTAACCCTTTGAATCCTAAAAGCTGCTTTTCTGGTCCAGGATCGTGACACGACCTGAATTAATTCATTAATTAGATATTTTCTACTTATGTGGTAGACCAATCGAGATTTTCAACCTTCAGCCCAAGTGACGAATATAGATTCTACCAATTGATGGCTCTGAACTGACATGGAATATTCCATCCGGTTTCAAAGGGTTAATTTGTTTATTTGATGGATATTTTGCATTGTTTCTAAACTAGACGAAATCAAATTAACCCTTGTTTCAGCTTTGAACTCTTGGATGGTATCCTCCTAAAGAATGCACTTTGAGCAAAGCTAAGGTTCGCCTTTTCGCCCAACTGATACATTACATACGATTGTATCTGAAAATAGATTTATTCAAGAGCTAAACTAGTTACCACCAGTCTAATTCTGTTCGTATTTCGACACTGTTATGAAATGTTCATTTACCCATTTTCTTGGAAATTTGCGCACAAACTTACGTTGATGTAATGTGATTTCCCTTTTCTCACAACGATATACCCATATTCTTTCGTATTCCAATTGTAGCTATTCCAATCAATGAGTATTTAATTTGCATTGAAACACCAGGTTATTAATATAATTAGTGGTACGCGGCGTAATCATAAAACTATGGCTATGGTGAGTTATTTCTGATGATGTTAGCGTACAAGCATTCGCGTTTTTTTATTTCGATGAGCCTCGTTTGATAGAGGAATGATATGGATGTAGAAAAATTGAGATTCTCGCTTTTCCGCAAGCTAGAATTGACGGTCAACTGCAGGGCGATTGAGGAGCTATTTATAGTGATATAACAAAATTGAGTAGCCAATGGAATCTTTTCTTATTAATTATATTTTATTCCAAATTGCAGTTTATGATCTCTGGCTGGAACGAGTTCGTAGTTCAATTCGAAACATAAAGTTTGGTTTGCAAGGGAAAAATATAAAAAAAACCTAGAAATGTTAAGGAAATATTGGAACTGCTGTCATCAATTTGTGTTAAGTGTGTGCCAGGCAATTAAAAATTTTCAAACAGTTTTTTTGTGTTAAGAATTCTACTAAAAGCTTTTTTTGTTTTCGTTTGGGATTGTTACATATAAGCATACGTATGTTCAGCTAAGCGTCCAGATGACGTGTGTTTAGAAAAGCCTTTCTCGTCCAAACACGTGCATGCTTAGGTTTGGGTTTAAAGCCTAAACATTTAATATTTCAGTTTCAAGTCGTAGTCTGAACTCATAGACATCCGCTATCTATTTAAATGACTTACGACTTCAGAATTTAAAGGTGTTCAGAATCTTGAAAGATTATACAGATAGACCAAAAGTGTGTTTGGTTTTGTGTTTAGGGTATAAACTTCATTTGACAGTACATGAATTGACATGTTTAACACCATATAAGTTAAAACGCTTTCGGAGGGAAGTGTACAGCCATCTCATGGTTTTGGGGTTTTGCTTTAGTTTGCACCAAGTTCGTTCTATGACTGACTTTTAACCTGAATTGTTAACGCTTTAACCCTTTACGTAACATGGAAAGCAGACGACACTTGCAAAATAAATTCTTGAATAACTGATTTTTTTCATTTTTTGCCTCAAAAACATAGGTTATGACCCCTTGTTGGAACGAGCTCGACAAGCTCGTTCCAACGAGGGGTCATAACCTATGTTTTTGAGACAAAAAATGAAAAAATAATGAAAATTAATTGGCTGTTTTTGAGAATAGCGCTGGCCGGTTTGGCCGTTATGTTGGGTAAAGGGTTAAATTGTATAATTTTTTGCATAAAGTTTCCGACTGAACAACACGATAAACATCCAAATGAACAGGGCGACCAGTGATAATTTGACCTTCCCCACGAATACAAAATGGAATCGTCCATTTCGCTGTATAGAGCAATGTATGCGACGACACCATTCAGCGCATCAGTGTTGAAATAATTAATCATCCCAAGCAAAATATTAATTTTCAAAACAAACGTTTATCGTTTTAAATACTGCAACCACAGCAGGGAGCGCGGTGGCTCAGTTGGTAGAGGTGCAGGCTGCAAGCCGAGAGGTCCTCAGTTCGAATCCACCTGCGGCAACCGCGTTGTGTCCTTGGGAAAGACACTTCACCTCCATTGCCCACGTGGGGGCACGGTGACGCTGTGTACTAAGACGTACTGCACGTCGATGGTGCACCTGTCTTCAACCAATGCTAACCCTGCTTGTGTGGAGTTGGTATGTCGGGGAGCTGACAGTTGTTTGCCGTTGCTCGGTGGTTCTCTCCGGGTACTCCAGCTTCCTCCACCCGTAAAGCTGTCACGGTCATGGTTAGCCATTGTGCAGAAATATGTGATCTTAAAACACCAATAAATAAATAAATATGCAACCACAGCATGACCTTAATCGTATTAGAGATTGCAATTTTATCCTCGTCGCAAATCAAGTGTAGGTCTTTTTTTCAAAAGCATGGGCGTAGAATCTGAGGTTAATCAGTTTAATTTGCTGATCAGATCATCAGAGATCGATACGTACTGTTCGAACCGGTAACACTTCTATACGAAATAATGTTTCCCGATTGTATATTCATAATAACGTCATCTGTATGCATTTCAAGTGCACTTTGCTCGCACTGAAAATATGGATGGCACCTTATAATATAACTGTAACCAAATATTAACCCAGTGAAACCGATGCCGCTTTTCCAGCCCAAGAACATGAATACATGTATGTCATAATTTCATTATGTTGGATGGCTGCTCAGTGAATGTGTGAAGTAGACCAATCAATATTTTCAACGTGCAGCCCTATGGCTACACGTTGAAAATATTAATTGATCTACCGCCATAAAATTAATCTGAACGTTTCCAATTGCTACCTTTGAACTGTCATGGAAGTTACCATCAGTGTTCAAAGGGTTAAAACTGCAAATTATGCCAAAACCTACTAAAACACTCAACACTAGCAGTGTGACTATCCCCGCAGTAATCTGTGGGTGTGGAAACGGAATGGGTTGGGCGTTGGAGACCATGGCCGTCTCTTTTTTGAGATCATCTCTCTCCGTACCCCTACACGTCTGATGAATACAAAAATACCCACGGAGGTATTTTATTCACATGTATTTATTAGTATAATTTAACGCTTTGCCTGGCGGGAAAAGCAGACATTTGCGAAAAAATTCTGGAATAACTTAACGTCTTAAAAATGTTTAGCTAAAAAGTATAGCTATCATTGGACAAGCGCAAAAAACTCGTTCCAGTGAGGGTCCTTTAGCTATATTTTTGAGGCAGAATTTGAAAAAATAATTGATATCTCCTTTCCCTTACACACTTTCCCGGATACTTGAAGTAATATTTAAGGATGATCAGGAAGGAGAGAAGTAGGAAAACAGAGGGAGAGAGAGAGTGGTGGTGACACAATAACTAAATCTCATTCTTTTGCTCAAAATAATTAATACAGGGGACTACCTCCGTGAATAAGGCAAAAAGGCCTTATTTATCAGTCGTATTGAATATTACATATAATATAGCCGATTTGTTTCTTGACTTATATTGCTGCGAAAACATAATCTTTCGGTTGTCATTTGAACAAACTCTTGTAGAAAGAGAGGATATGTAACATGGCTGACAATATTCATCATTGGAAGATTTACAGGAATTTTCTAAAGCTGTCAGTAAATGTAAGACTAAAGGTATGGGAATTTCATATAAAAATTGAAATTTCGAAAGATTAGCGAAGTTGTATCATCGATGTGTACATCATTTCACAAATGTCAGACATTTTTCTGTAGAGTAGTATAAAAATACAAAAGTTAGCTTTTTACATTTTTCCCCAATAATTTTGAATGTTTCACTATTATTCTCTGTTTAAACCCATTAAAAATAAGAAAACGGCGCTTTCGCCATCATTTGATGTTCTGTAACTTTTTTCTGTTCATTATATCAACAGTGTACGTATCGTGACATATAATACAGACACAATCCTATCCATTAATATAAAGTCTAGGAGGTAAGATGCGCGGTGGCGTTGCGTTAACCAGTTCTCGTCAGATCACCGAAGTTTAGCAACGTCGAGCCCGATTAGTCCTCGGATGGGTGACTGTCTAAGCGATCGATTCGGACTCCCGCGTTTTTCCTTGGGCAAGGCACTTAACCCCGATTGTCCACATGGGGGCACGATGACGCCGTGTACCAAGGCGTACTGCACGTCGATGGTACGCATGTCTTCAACCAATCTAACCCTGCCTGTGCTGCAGTGCAGAGTTACGATGTTGGGGAGCTAGCAGTTGCTCGTCGTTGTTCGGTGGTTCTCTCCGGGTGCTCCGGCTTCCTCCACCCGTAAAACTGTCACTGTCATGATTAGCCATCGTGCATAAGTATGTGACCTTAAACACTAATAAATAAATAAATAAATAGGAGGTAAGATTTGATAATTTTTTCCTGGAAACAATTATTTATTGGGGTTTAAGGAAACTTTCGACAGCCAGGGTCAGTCACCTCATGTCGGGCAGTTTTACGGGTGGAGGAAGCCGGAGTACCCGGAGTGAACCACCGAGCAATGGCGAGCAACTATCAGACTCCTCAACATACTACATGTAACTTCACACAAGCAGGGTTAGCATTGGTTGAAGACATGTTCACCATCGACGTGTAGTACGCCTTTGTACACAACGTCACTTGCCTCCACGTGGGAAATGGGGCTGAAGTGTCTTACTCAAGGAGACAACAAGGTTGTCGCAAGCGGGATTTGAACCAAGGACCTCTCGGCTTGCAGCCTGCATCTCTACCTACTGAGCCACTGAGCTCCCACTGGGATGAATAAAGACTTTCAAATTACTGTAAAAACACATTCGAGTAAAGAGCCAAGGTGGACATTTGCGTAGTTGTTTCTGATTAGCTTGTCATGAAAGACAAGTTTCCCTTTTCTCAGAGCTGTCTGTTGTTTTCGTTTATGAAAATTAACAAAAGGAAACATCGCTTTATTTTTCCTGACGTCATAGGTGTTTTCTCAAGAATAACACGCTTCTCAGACGGACGTTCCTCGCCAGCCTAATATTTTTAAGAGAGATAACATTGTTCATCAGATAGTTGCATCTACTTAATTCTAGGAACTGCACCTCAGACGAAATCAGCGACTTTTGTCTTTTTCAAATTTCTCGGATGCCATAGAAATAAGAAAGGACGATGTTTTTGTTTACATTCGCATGGCAGGGGTTCGAACCCACGCCGAGAGAGTTTCCTTCGGCACTAAACGCCTAGCGAATTATATTGAACCACGCACACCACTCGGCCACCGACGTTCGCCACCAAACGCCTAGCGAACTATACTGAACCACGCACACTACTCGGCCACCGACGTCGGTGGCCGAGTGGAGTGCGTGGTTCAGTATAGTTTCGCTAGGCGTTTGGTTCCGAAGAAAACTCTCTCGGCGTGGGTTCGAACCCCTGCCATGCCAATGTAAACAAAACCAAAGATAACATTATTGTAAGTCGATTTTCATGACGAGAAAGGCCAGGAATGACAGTAAACAAAGGGATAAATAAGAATGAAAAGACAATTGAAATAAGTTGTTTGAGAGTTGATGCTGGTACTGTGTTCCAAAATCCATTTCAGAGGGCCAGGTTCAATTCAAAATATATACTAACACGCAATATTAGTTTTGAACACTGGTGCTGAAAGGTGGATTTGCTTTGCTCTGTTTGAGAAGAGAAAATAGTTAGTTGCTCAAGAAAAATAAATAAGTTCTGAGCTCAAGCTTTTTGTTCTGGTTTCCATTTTGCAAAAAACCTCGTTCTTTCGGTTCTATTCTCGGTTTTTCAATTGGCGGAAATCAATTCAATAAATGCACGTACACAACCATGTTATGTTGTTAAAAGTTGGATAAATGCAACAGGACATGTATTTGCTAAAGATGTTGCTAGTAATTTTAATAAAGTTACTCATCATCCGAGAAATATAAACAATAGTGTTGAATGACTCATTCCCTAATTAGTAGAAAGCAGATGTGTGGCCAATGAAAATATTCGTAGAATGAAAATGTTACGAATATGGCAGTGGAAACTGGCACATTTTTCAAAATTGCCATTTTTCGGTTTTTGTAACTTAAAATGCTTTCGGTTTTAGGTTTTGAAAAAAAAAACCAACTGGCTTACAAAACCGCTAAACCGCACAGTACCTGTGGTGTAGTCGGCGTTATTTTCTCTGGTCAAAAGACATCTCCAGTAATATACTCTAAAATCAGTTGGGTTAAACATGAACCCAAATCAACTGGATTGAGTGAATATGAACCCATATTCACTCAACCCACTTGATTTGGGTTGATTTTAACCCAACTGATTTTTAGAGTGTATTCTGCTTAAACCTCCAATGCATGTGTCGCTTACGTCTACGACTACCTTCCCATAGCCACCAGAAAGCTAGGAACATGGGCTTAATAAATAATAAATTAAAATTCTATCAACAGTAATTCACCAATAAAAATAAATACATATACTAGATTCTAAAAACTTATCGCGTTCATGAATGTTTTGGCTCCTGATTGCCCGTTTGTCAAGAAATGTATCTGAGACGACTCAAGGTTGGAAGTTGGAGGAGGGGCATTGTGAGAGAACTTACAGTCGAACACTGATTGATGAGATTGTGTCAGAGGCGGTGAAACAAAAAATAGAGTGTGTGAGTGTTCGTGGATGTGGGTGGGGGAGGTTGGGTCGGGGGACTTCTAATATTTTCCTGAAAAACATTGCTAATAATCTCCTCATTGGAACGATCTCAAGCTGCTCAAGCTGCTCATTCTGACGAGGGAGTCATGAACTGTGTTTCGTTTCATCAAATGGGTGTATCTGTGTGGGTATATGCGAACTTTTTTCGTGAGTGTGTGGGAGGAAAAGGGGCAAAATATCTGAAAAATGGGTGGATGAGTTCCCCCATCCCGGGCCTGCCGTTTCCGAATCTACGGGTTTGTGTTGCGCGTCGCTTTGTAAACCCTAGTAACAATAGAGATGCGCGACTGGACTAAAAATATTTGTAGTGTCTTTACAGTCTTTATATAGATGGAAATTGGTGGTTAAATGAATTGTCATAAAGAGTGTTTTGAGAAGGTTATGACTGACAGCCGATGTGTGCTGGTTGCAGCTATTGCCAGAAAGCGTGCAACAAAACCAACATGGAAGTTACCGTTTGGACCATTGGAATGTATCTACGATAACTGTGCCATTGACGAAATCATGGCCGTGGCAGTGTGACAGTGTTAAGAAAGAAATAAACGAATAAACCAGGGAGGTAGGACGTATTCAACTGAAGATATCGGCACCCAAACATTATTAAACTCCTCGGTGTAGTAAACGTAAAGGGGGTGTTCCCACTTTGCCAGCAGGTACTGTTCTCATAAAAAGGTGTTAATAACTTAAACAATAGAGATTTAAAGTATAGTCTGTACTATCTATATTATAGTTCTGGGTCTTTCAGTTGATTTCTGTAATAAATGTGCTTACGGCAATATTAATTTTACCTACATTTTCTGTGCTTGTATGCATTAAATACTAATTAATATAGGCACCAATTTATACATGTCGGTCCTTGCGTACAACAAGGCACCATCTGCAATGCTAAGGCATTGCAGATGGCGCCTTGTTGCACTCGAGAAACAATATATATTGTTGAATTAGAAAAGAATCAATATTCCCCCATAATGCAATTGGGAATTTAACCCATTAATTCCATTCTTGACTGACGGGCAAAGACTGAGTTGTTTATTGGTACATATTGAGAATAACAAGTTTTACAACGTTGAATTTTAAATCATAGCCTTTATATAGACAGATTTTTGTACTAACTGTTCTGAATTGTGCTTTGAAGTTGTTGCCTACTAATTATGTTATCAGATTTGTGATTGTAAGCTCATTACCAGCAATCGCCAATTCGTAGCAAACACTGCTGACCAACGGAGGACCAACGACTGATACTGATACAGACTATAGCGGAGATGTGAAAATGTCCGACGTCAGCCTGCTGGCAAAGTGAGAATACGCCACGTAAAGTTATGAAACCCAACACGATTGACCTCAGTGTATGAGTTTCGTGGAAAAATCTTCTCATATGCGAGGACCTTTCCTACTGGTTTTCAGTTTCCTTTTTCTCTTTTTTCACCTATACAGTACGGTCATCGTGGATTGGTCATTTTTCGCGGGTGACCGATATTTCCGCGGACGCAATAGAATTAGATTCCAAACAATAATTATTGGAATAATCATCAAAAATTTAATTAATGAAGCAGCGGGTGCAACGCGGTGCGTCACAAATTACAATTTGGCTGAAGATGATTTTTATTACCTACTAAACGCATGCATGGACATCACTGCCCACATGTAGATTACGACCAATCCACGACGACTGTTATTTTTTTCGCCCGTGTTTTTAAAGGGACGAATTATGTTATGGGGTTGTTGTCAGTCTGTCAGTCCGTCCGCTAACTTTTTAATGTCCTTGTCATAACATTTTAATAGGGTGAGATATCAGAATGAAACTCAAACAACGTATGTACCACAACTAGACGTTGTATCGCGTACAACAAATAGAACCAACCCACCAAGGACAAGGTCACACAGAGAGGTCAACACATGTAATTATCCTGCACATCAACGTTTTGGTTCCCGGGTCATAATGTGTCAGTGAAAGGAGACTCCACAATGAAACTTACACGACATATGGACCACCACTACACGATGTGACGCGTATACAACCCACGACAGACCTACCAAGGCGGGTCACAGATAGATCGAATCAGAATGCAGATCATTATTTTCCTCTCCAGCCCATAACATTTTCGTTTCATCTTAATATCAAATGATGTGAAAAATTATAAAAGAAGCCCGAAAAGAGTGATTCCATCTTGTAACATTGTCTTCGTTTACGCCATTCCGATTTACCATCACTGCCCATTCCAAATAAATCACACTGTCAAATGATACAACACATATGAACAAAACTTCTTTTTGGCGTCTTATTTTCACAATATAAATAGCTGTATAGGGAGTTTGATAGATTGAACAAACACAGATGAAATAATCCAGACCCCCTCCGAACCCACCAAGTGACACATAACGGACGTACGATACTCCGATGGACGGCGTTCTTGTTTCCAAATGTCTTACGTCATGGATGCTATCGAAAAGCTAACTTTGTAAGGCTCCTATTACTGTTGCCCTGAGAGAATCCACGAGTCCGTGTTAAGACTAGCCAACTTGTTAAGACACATCAAAGGGGTGCTATTTTACTTTAGTAGGAACATTAAACCCCGGATACGTGCGTTGTATCGCCTCAACGGTCAGACATCTCTCTGTAATACAAGCATGTTGTTCTTGTGAGTAAGGTGATCCGATTCCTGTAGGTTTAGAGATATATCGTCTATTGACTGCAACAAGGCACCATTTGCAATGCCACAACACTGCAGATGACGCCTTGTTGCTCTCAAGCGACGATATATTAAATCTTTACCTAACAAGACTAGTATATGAGACTTGCAAAGCATGTTTCATGTAAAAAGTTTTCATATTTTACCACCAACACATAGTTTGTGTGATGATCCCTTTATAACTATGAGCACGCCCCAATGAGGAGTCTTAAGGTATGTTTGGGGAGAAAAAATAGAACACAAATATTCAATGACGACATTTGTAAATAGAGCTGACAGCATTTTGCCTTTACTTTACTGAATTCGCTCACAGTCTATCATTAATAAAAGACGATGTACTTATTCTCACAAAGATATACAGATTTGTGGTGCTCCAGTTATAGATATTCCAATCAAGAAGTTTTCAGTTTACCATAAACACTCCAATATATACACCTGGAACTTAATTAAGCATCCCCTGAAATGTTTCATGACAGTGAAGTTGCTGTTGCCGATTATTGTGTTTTAATGATTGCTGTGTCTTGCACTGCATTTCATCTAGTGAAACTTGGTGTTTCTGGTTGACAGCGTATCCCAAGCACATCCTCTCGTCCACGTGAAGAATGCTACCCACGAATGTCACAAAAAAACATTATCATCCACATGCAATATCTGTTTCAAACAAGAAAATTTGTCACTTCTTTTATCAACAAATGTTGACAAGGCAAGGAGGAGACTCTCAGAGGCACTAAGATGACAAATCGTTGGCATGCATGCAACAGGCATGTCATTCAAAGCTGTTGGAAGGCAACTTGGCTATAGTGATTCGGTCGTCAGCAGACTTGTCCGAAAACATCAACAAACCAACGATGTTAAGGCCGACCAAGGCTTGGACAACCCCAAAAGAGCTCTCCGCGGGGAGATCTGACACGCCTCGTTAGGCGTGAACCCTTTGCTTCAAGTGGGGTTTCCCAGCGCCTTGGCGCCCCAACAGACGTTTGTGCAGCAGAACTGTCCGAAACCCTCTCAAAACACTGGGTATGATGTCCAGAAGTGTCATCAAGCGTCCAGCTCTGTCCGATCAGCATCAAAGACGACGTTTGGAGTGGCGTATGGCATGACAACATTGGAATCCCAAGACGTGGAGGAGAGTCCACTGTCAGACGAGAGTAGGTTCCTGCTTCACGCCACAGATGGTCGCATGAAAGTGTGGAGGCATAGAAATACTTCATACGTGTCCGGAAACGTCAGACCTACTGTTCCTTATGGTGGAGGATCAGTAATGATCTGGGGATACCTCTTTTATGACTGTATATGTAAACTTGATATGGTGACTGTACGTGGGAATCTCAGTGGTCATCAGTACATCAGGGACATTCTCAATCCGGTTGTAGTGCCTCATTTTGACAACCACCCGTTGGCTACGCGCTTTGTATTCATGGACGACAATGCTAGCCCAAATCGTTCCTATTCTGTGAGAGCATTCCTTCAGAACAACGCGTCCGGCACGACCCGTGTTGTGTTCTTGGGCAAGGCATTTTATCCCGGTTGTCTACATCCTACATGGAGGCACGATGACGCCGTGTACAAAGGCGTACTGCACGTCGATGGTGCACTTGTCTTCAACTGCTGTAACCCTGCATGAGCGGAGCTTGAACAGAGTTAGAACGTTGAGGAGCTGACAGTTGCTCGTCGATGCTCGGTGGTTCTCTCCTGGTACTCCGGCTTTCTCCACCCGTAAAACTGTTGCGGTCACTATTAGCCATTTTGCATAAGTATATGTCCTTAACACCAATAAATAAATAAATAAATAAATAAATAAATAAATAAATAAATAAATAAATAAATAAATAAATAATTCAGAACAACGCTATTACTACACTACCTTGGCCTGCAATGAGCCCCGATTTGAATCCCATAGAACACATCTGTGACTTTCATGGACGTCGTGTGCAAGAAAGAGATCCGCCTGTACAGAATGTGGCTGAGTTGAAAGCTGCATTGCATGAGGAGTGGCAGCAGTTGCCTCTGGACCGTATCAGCAGGCTCATATGTAGCATTAGGAGGATGGTTCAGGCTGTCATCCGGGCACATGGTGGATACAGTCGCTACTGATCTCAGGCACCGCCATTGTGTTCAGGAGATCACAAGTTACATTTTAGTAATTACCGGCATTGTTTCATCATGGATCGACCAGCACCATACTTGTTGAGAGAACATTTTTCCATCAAAAACATTAGTGACTGATATGTGTAATTAGCGCTATTAGAATACTGCGTATTTTCATCATTGTGCTGTCTGGAAGATAGCATGAAAGTAATGACGGGTTTCCATTAACAACACTGCGAATGAAATAGGGGGTGCATAATTACGTGCCAGTAGTATATTAACACCATTGGTGGGAACACGCGGATTAATCGTAAAACTACGGCTGTGGTGTTTTCAGTCATATTTATTTAGTAAATAGACATGTATGTATAACGGGATTCGAAATGCCATTAAATGGTCAGTCAAATCAGGTTTCGATGGAGATCTTTTGTTGATTCAAAGAAACTGAATGTTTATGGTATTCAGAATTCAGTCAGTTGTAATAAATTTCAGTTGGTCGGAAAAGCGAACCGTAGGTTCCGACCAACTGAAATGTTCCAGACGAATGAATTTAAACATAGGCGATGGACTGTTTATTTATTATTTATTTATTGGTGTTTAAGGTAATATATTTCTTCACAGTGGCTAATCATGACCATGGCAGTTTTACGGGTGGAGGAAGCCGGAGTACCCGAAGAGAACAACCGAGCAACGACGAACAACTGTCAGATCCCCAACGTACTAACTCCACACAAGCAGGGTTAGCATTAGTTGAAGACAGGTGCACCATCGACGTGCAGCACGCCTTAGTACACAACGACACCGTGCCCCCACGTGGTCAATGGGGATGAAGTGTCTTGCCCAAGGACACAACGTGGTTGCCGCGGGTAGGATTCGAACCGAGGACCTCTCGTCTGCACCTCTACCTACTGAGCCACGATGGACTATTTAAGGGCTACACTGGTTCCAGGCCACAACAGTGTGAAGGCGAACGGTTTATCTAAGAATGGATGTTAAGGGTTAGTTGATATATGCACCTCCTTATGGGCAACATATAAGATCAACAGTACTCTTATGGTCGATGTTACGTCAAACAAACCGATTTTATATCTTTGCCACATTTTGATCACCATTTCTTGGGGGACTGACTGTCATAGTTCTCCTCGGTGCACAATCTTGAGAAACTCGCTAGGGAAGTCTGCCATTGTTTCTGTGCTTCTCAATACATGTATAGATATATCAGGCTAAACAGGGGGCGCGGTGGCTCAGTTGGTAGAGGTGCAGGCTGCAAGCCGAGAGGTCCTCGGTTCGAATCCCACCTGCGGCAACCGCGTTGTGTCCTTGGGCAAGACACTTCACCCCGATTGCCTACATGGGGGCACGATGACGCTGTGTACTGAGGCGTACTGCACGTCGATGGTGCGCATGTCTTCAACCAATCTAACCCTGCCTGTGCTGCGGTGCAGAGTTCAGAGTTACGATGTTGGAGAGCTGACAGCTGCTCGTCGTTGCTCGGTGGTTCTCTACGGGTACCCCGGCTTCCTCCACCCGTAAAACTGTCTCGGTCACGATTAGCCATTGTGCATAAGTATGTGACCTTAAACACCAATAAATAAATAAATCAGGCTGAACTCCACTCATGCTTGAATATTGATATCATCCATACAACATCTAAATTAAAAGTAAAATCTTCTACTTGCAATCTTTTGGGTATGTGGATTAGATCATTTTCTCATTTCCTATATTTTATAGTTATCATATAATGCGTTTAAGATTGAGGTCGATTGAGCAGCGATTCATTCGCGAAGGAATAAGATCATTTGTCAATTAAATCTTTCTAAGGCTTTACTGTTGGTATATGATCCGCTTTCAACAAAAATATTAAGTAAAAATCGATCATTCTTGGTATCTCAAAACACCTATATGCGATCTATACAGATTACCATGACAATGTGCATGTCCTATGGTTTGTATCAGATTCGAGGCGGTGTCCAGAATGGGATCTCAACGAGCCAGCTTTGTCGGCTAGTTGTGATCCAATTTTTGGACACCACCGAGAATCTGATGCAAATCACTGGACATGCACATTATCATGACAATTCATTTATCTAACAATTCTGTCACATACACAGATTAAATCTTAACCCTTTTACCAAACGTAACGGCCAACGCTATTCTCAAAAATCGCCAGTTAATTTTCATTATTTTTCATTTTTTGTCTCAAAAACATCGGTTATGACCCCTCGTTGGAACGAGCTCGTTCCAACGAGTGGTCATAACCTATGTTTTTGAGACAAAAATGAAAAAAATAGTTATTGAAGAATTTTTTTGCAAGTATCGTCTGCTTTTCATGTTAGATAAAGGGTTACATTATTTTTAAACATTTTTTGGACATAATGTTCGGTCGATCACTGCAACGCACATAGAATGTATCCATGCGCCTGTTATGATAGCCCGTAGCGCTACCGGAAACGAGTCGTCTTTATGATACGGAATCAGAATGAGTCGTCTGTATGATACGGAATCGGAACACATTATGTGATACGTGCCGTTTCTCGTAGTTTTCAGGCCAAAATCTATCTGATTGTTAGATAAAATATTACAAGGTATTCTCATGATAATTATCTAACTTGTGACGTCAATCCTTTGAATGAGAGTTGTGGTCTGTCAAAATTACCCCAAAATTGTTTGTCTCATCGGACAGTAGTAGGTTAGAGTACCAATACCCGAGAATATGCCTGTTCAAAGACATAGACATATGCATAAAATTGCCATGGCTTTATCACGACATTTCCTATTGTCGCGGCTAATGTCGGAGAATATAGACTCCCAGTCTTTGCAGCTCGTCGGTGTGCACAATAGTTGAATGCATAATTCACTTGTGAAGTTATCGTTTATAATCAAACCCGGAAATCCCAGTAAATCACACTTTGGAAAGTAATAAAAAAGCTTTGTTCACCGCGGTTGAAAGCCTTAATGAATACAGCCTTGGTCAGTTCCGTAAAGCCACGTATCGACCATTTAAATATCAATAACCATATAATAGCCAATAGAAACTTTTTAGTTGTGTTATCGTCTCTCTCGTCTTTGAATGGTTCGAAAATTGTCTACTTGTATCATGTCCACTGCATATTGAGGTGCTGTTGATAAGAGCTGGGAAAATAAGAATAAAACCCGTTATTATTTAACTTATTCAGTCCTCAGTGGTCGTTAAATAATATAAGATACTGTTATTGAATATTATTAACACTTCATATGGCGTCCCCTGGTACATTAACCCTTTGTTACTTTTTGTACGTCTTATGACGTACGAAATCAAACAGCGCGTTGATACTTTGTGGTCATTTGTTTTGTTATTATTTTTCGATTTCTTAAAGTTTTAACCTCAATTCCTATTTTCCCCCGAACAGCGCTCAGTGAAAACCGTTGAGCCAAATGTTATCGCAGTGTAAATACTAATATAATCCTGCTGTCAAGACTGTGGGCACTCTCCAATAATTTGTAATAAAACAAGTTTCGAATAACAAATCCAGACCACAAAAATAATCTAGCCTTCAACCAGATAATCACGTATGTGAAAAAATATCTTGTTATTTGTACTTTCCGACGTTTGACGTCGCATTTTCAAAAACGTTGATGAAACTGACTTCCCAGTGATGTTTGAACGTCGGGATAATTAAAGTCTCAAGGGGTTAACAAAGTTTAATTAAGCTTCACAAGAACGTAACGCTCAACTACAAAAAGTCATCTGACATGTCGCGCCGTTAATAAGTGAAAAATCTGCTTAACAGCCCGGGACGTAACGTGACTTTCGTTCCTCGCTGTCGTACACTCGGAAATAGAAACGGTTTCCGGAAATGGTTTCAACTAGTAAAAAATGTGATTTTTATTTAAATTATTAAATATGTTAAATGCGCAACAACACTAGCCCCATAAGCAAAATCAGCTGTATATAGAAAGTAAGTTTGTATATATTTTAAGCCTTTATTCCTTATTTAAAAGTGGTAAATATCGGGTCTGTTTTAAGTTTTCCAACTTCGTTGCAAAGCGTACCGGTGCCGATTACGTGATAATTATGTGACACCAGTTTGTTTGACAACAGACGATACCATCGTCTGTCAACATTGAAAACGTTAAATATGCCATGTAAGGTGTAGAGTCAAAACTTTCTCAGAACAACAGTGGTGGTAATAATAGTAATAACATGACTTTGTTGAGCATTGTGGTTTATTAACGGCCCAACAGGTGTGAAAAACAGCCCGTCAGCCTATTAACTTCGTCTCGGGCCTTTTATAAGCTGTAGGGCTGTTATTCACACATGTTGGAGCGTTAATAAACCACAATGCCCTCCAAAGTCATGTTATTGTCATAATAAATTCTTGAAGTTTTGAACAATTCCTTGTCATCTTCCAGTTCGAGGTTCTTGGGGATTTGAACCCAAGACCCTTCTGCCATTGCGCACACCCAAACCAAATAAAATTATTGGTCCTCGCTTCCGACTCTCGTGGATTCATATGTAAATAAAGTTATAAAGCAAATAAAGTTATTCGTTTTTCGGATCGCAAGGGATTTCAATCCCACATCATCTCTGTGCGCATTCGGCGCGCTGGAACTCTTTATTCATTTCGTTATAATAAAATGCATGTGTAATAATAATAACATTTTGGCCAGCCGCTGATTTGTCGCGGTTCTCGGACGAGAAGGCCATGGTTACCACTGTACTCCCAACTGTCTCCCTATTCCCACGCTTCTCCTCTCCTCCCAACACTCGGAGACGAACTGCTTGATGATATCCCTTGTCCTATTCTTCCCAATCTCTCCGATTAGCATATTAACCCTCTCCTTTGAGTCTCCTCCTAACCACATGTCCTTCATTCTCCCATCCCACTTCCCCATTATCCTCCCAGTGAATCTCATTCTTTTAGGCTGATACTTTGGGCATTCTAGAAGAAAGTGTTCCAGGGTCTCCACCATGTCCAAGTTACACATCTGACACTCCCTTTCACCGTCTTTCCCAATTTTTCCCCTCAACTCCAGGGACCTCGACCTCAGCTTGAACAACAGTGACCCCCCAAAGGTGCCATCAAGGTACTCTTCAAAACCTGGCTTCTCTTTATCACGCAGACCACCTAAAGACCTCTTTGATTTGACCCCCTCTCGACAATTACGGTTACAATCCTCCATGACCCTTTCTCTGACGATATTTTTACCCTGGTTTGCCCCAACGTCCAGGTCCGATATCTCCAATGAGTAGTTCTCTACTAGCTCCCTCACTTGGACCATCCACCCCGTTTTGATATTTCAGTTGAAAGTTCTCAGGAACATTGCTTTACACCATCGGCTGTCGGGGAGATTTACCAAATAATTAAGATAACCGAGCTTCAACAGGTCTATCCTGTCCTTGATCCTCATCCACCCAAGCTCACCCCTGATTACTTCTAGTGCTGCGGCATTACTCGACCCCGTTATCCATCGGCCTGCATCGTTCTGCAGGATTTCCAAGCTCTTTACGGCCGTCTGGTTTAGGGGTACCACTTCCGTACCGTATGTTATACTTGTCAGCCCCACCATTTCCCAAATGGTTTTCCCCACGAAAACCTTATTGAAACTGTTTCTCCCTATAAGTTTCATTTGGTTAAGGATTCGCTTCCCCTTCAGAATCAATTTATTTGTGTGGTTCCGGTAGATGCCTCTGCCTGTAATGTTTATATTTACCCCCCAAATACTCCTAATCACCTGTCTCTCCTACACTGAGAAGTTTGCTGCTGCCTTCCGGAATGCTGAACTCACCCACTCTCCACCTTCGAGTGGGGTCCACTTTGCGGCCCACAGGTATAATTTTGCTCTTGCTTTCATTAAGTTCGAGTCTCCATTTGTACGGCTGTCAGTCGACTTATCTGCTACTCCGTTATTCCAGAGTCGACACCTAGCGGATGAGAATATGTACAGTATTTATTCAGAAAAGTAGTGATCATTTATGTACTTGATAGAAACTGACCACACCTTTATTTTATTGGTCAGTCTAACAAAGGAAGACGAAAACCAAGCCTTTCTATTAACTGGTGGAGTGCTAAATTTTTTTTGGTTATCCAAATTTGTCCATGTCTCTTTGCCTTGTTACAATTTATGGGAGAGTGCCCAATGGCACTCTCCCATAAATTGTAACAAGGCTAATACTCACAGACTAAATAATTTTACTTCAAAACTAATATGAAGCATATCCCCAGAATATGAAGCCTTTAAGTTGTGGCAACTGCACTTCAGAGTAAAGCCCAAATATGGGCTTCCAGCACTCTACCAGTTAATGACCGACCATTAACAGAAACAAATCTAGTTTGCCTACATACATGTATGTCTATTAACAGAACAATATTTGTGTTGGTAGTAAGGTTTAATCTCGGAAAAGGGAAGTCCCGGGTTCCCGATTCTGAAAACCAGTCCGGATACCCGGGAAATCTATAGCACGGAACCGGGAATCAAGTGTGGCTCTGTTTGTGTATTGAACTGAAGTTTTCTGATTTGAAAACTGCCCCATCGTAACTCTGTATGATTTCGTCAGCCCTTCCACCCTTGAATTTTTTACAGTCCTGATTCCTGACGAACTTTGTTCAACAAATCTCTGTAGCTTTCAAACAGTTCTGGAGGACCCCCTCCCCCTCCTTCAACAGCAAGTTCTTCTCCCGCTTTAAAATTCCAAACCCGTCTTTATTTTCAGAATCACAAGTATCACTATTCACTACCTCCTTCCACATCAACACCCTCTTCACAGCCGTCATCAGTCTCCTCTGCTTTTAGCAGAGGAGACTGGTGACGGCTGTGAAGAGGGTGTTGATGTTGGAGAAGGTAGAAGTGATCAAAAAAAAAAAAAAACTGGTGGCGACAGTGGAATGTGTGTTGATGTTGGAGGAGGAAGAGGTGATAATATTAGTGATTCTGAAAATGAAGACGAGATTGAAGTGGGTTTGGTTTTTCACATTTCAGTCAAGAAATCTTCCGTTTGGAGATGGCAGGTTGCCAACGAAACATGTTCATTTCATTAAAATATGTCTTCTTACTCTTGTAAATTTGCTTGATATTACCCGGAATATTTCCCGGTTCTCGGTTCTGAGGGTAATTTTATTCACGTTTCCGGTCATTACAAAACCAGTGAATATATTAAACCCTAGTTGGTAGTCCTTCATCATTCGTGGAAAGTTATTGTTATGTTGATTTTATTCTCTATGCGTTATTTGGGGTATATAAACAATCTTCGCGTAAACCATCCGTACAGTTTATTAACAGTGCAACATTTTTGTACACGCATTATGGTTTAATGTTTGATCGTTTATGTCAATACAATCCAGGCCCCATGCAATAATTCATAAAACAGAGCCTTCAGAAGATTGATGCAGTGTCGCAGCTCTTATTACTGTCTCACGAGGTGTCAACTGAGGCGAGAAAAGTCGCCGTGAGACACAAAGAATATCCGCTAGTGTGAACCAATTTGAAGGTTGACAATTCCACTGAGAGAGAGTCAATGGGTGGTTGCAAGTCTCCTGAGTATTTTGGTCGTGGTGTCTCGCAAGTTGTTCCAACTATCGCATTCTCTTTACTTTTGATGTTAGTCCAGGGAGGACTTAATGGATTATGTTAACGTTTACGCGTTTGCACCTTCTACTGCACCGCAAGGGTCAACATACACCTTTCTGTGAATATTGATTTGATCGTAATAGATTTCTGGTGCCGCGTGATTATATTCCTGATTAATAAACAATTGACATTTGTCTGACTCCGATATGAAATGAATTATTCAGAGTTTCTCTGTGATAAGGATGACAGACAAAGCTAAATGACATGAAGTAGTTTTGCTCACTATTACCTTATCATCTTGATCAAACTGCAGCATGCAGATAACATGCACCGCAAATTGCCGTCACGATTGTATTATATCGACAGCTCAGATTATTCATATGACTCTTCCTGGCTTCCCGGTTCCGAAAGCCGTCCCGATACCCGGGAAATCCATAGCACGGAACCGGTAATCAAGGGTGGCTCTTTTGTGTATTGAACTGAAGTTTTCTGAATTGAAAAACTGCCTCAACGTAACTTTGGAGGATTTCGTTAGCACTTCCACGCCTGAAGTTTTTACAGTCCTGATTCCTGATGAACTTTTTCAACAAATCACTATATCTCTCAACCAGTTCCAGAGCTCCCCCTTCAACAACAAGATCTTCACACGCATCAAAGTCCCAACTTGTCTTCATTTTCAGAATCACCTGGATTACTATTCACTACATCGTTCCACATCCACATCCACCCCCCCCCCCCCCCCGTCTTCACAGCCGTCACCAGTCTCCTCTGCTTCAAGTAGATGGGACTGGTGATGGCAGTTAAAAGGATGTTGAAGGAGGAAGAGGTGATGATACTAGTGATTCTGAAAATGAAGACGAGATTGAAGCGGGTTTGGGTTTTAACTTTTCTGTTAGGAAAAAAACTTTTCCGTTTGGAGATGGCAGACTGCCAACAAAATATGTTCATTTTCATTAAAATAAATGCGTCTTCCTACTCTTGTAAATTTGCTTGATATTACCCGGAAGATTTCCCGTTTCCCGGTTCTGAGGGTAATTGTATTCTCGTTTCCGGTCCCTACAAAACAGGCAATATATTAAACGCTAATTTCGACATGTAAAATTTCATACTGTCGTGAGGAGAAAAGTGTTTAAGAATTTGGACCGGGTCGCAACCCAGTCGCGATCCGACCGAAATTCCCTGTCCGCTTTTGTGGCCGCAGTGCAGTATCAATTGAGAATGGACTGTGACTACAAACTAATGCATCTGAAATAGTCTGTGTACACACTCTAATATCAGTTGGGATAAAAATCAACTCAAACCATGTGGGTCGAGTGAATATGAACCCCACTGGGTTGATTTTAGAGTGCAGGAAATGAAGGATAGTCGGCCATTCATTCCTTGGCCCTTTCACCATAGTTTCTGTTTATGACAGCTATATTCTAACCGATGCTTGCCAACTTAACCCTTTGAACTTTAGTGGTATCTTCCATGCCAGCAATTAGAACAGTCCATATTCATTGTTTGGGGTAGACCAATCAATATTTTCAATGTGCAGCCTCGGGGCTGCACGTTGAAAATATTGATTGGTCTACCCCACACATTTACCGAACAGCCATCCTATTTAATGGCGTTATGACGTATCATGTTCCTGGCCAGAAAAGCTACCGCTCGGGTTAAAAGCGTCAAATAGACCCGTTTGTTTTATCCTGAATTGACAACCGGCAGCTTTTACACGTCTAGGTGCTTAGTGGTGATTACTAGCCAAGTCTAATCAACCTGTTAGAGTAGACAAGACTTGACCACAAACCATTGTTTTATCCTGAATTGACAATCGGCAGCTTTTACACGTCTTGGTGCTTAGTGGCGATTACTAGCCAAGTCTAATCAACCTGTTAGAGTAGCCAAGACTTGATCACAAACCATTGCCTGGATAAGTGTCTATTGTCAGCACGTTCTCGTCACGATGGCGTCTTAACGGCCCTTGTTCTGGGGTCACAAAGGTAGAAAATATGCCCTTTACGGTTAAGAAAGACTCCGTGACACTCTTAACTGGACGCCGTCGGTGAATCATTCCGTGTGATTTTGATACCACAGTAGTCGAGACCACCCATTAAACAACCTCGGTCAGCCTAAGAATATACAACATATATGTATTTATTTCTGTGTTGGTGTTTAACCCTTTAAACCCGAAAGACCGCTTAAAGTAGACAGTTGCTCAGTGAATCTGTGCGATAGACCGATCTTGATTTTTAACGTGTAGCCTTCGGGCTGCACGTTGAAAATATTGATTGGTCGCCCCCCAAGTAAAGAATATAGACTCTACCATGGATCGGAACTGGCATGGAATATACCATCAGGGTTTAAAGCATGCATGGTAATATTGTGATCACAACACAAGTACAAATTGAACTAAAGCCAGGATTATCAACCGTTTATACCCATGATAACCGCTGTAGAGTACAGTACGGTCGCCGGGGACTGGTCGTAATCCACACTTGGGAAATGATGTCCACGCATGCGTTTACTAGGTAATAAAAATCATCATAAGCAAATTTTTATTGATGAAGCACCGGGTTGTACCCGGTGCTTCATTAATTAAATTTTTGATGATTATTCCTATAATGAGTGTTATAAAGTTTTAATATTATTGCGTCCGTGGAAATATTACCCACCCGTGGACAGTGACCAGTGACCAGTCCCCGGCGGCCGTACTGTATTTCTACCCCAGCTTTTTGACTACCAGATCCTATTTAACCAATATAGTATAATTTTGTTTACTCGAGTAAACAAGCACTATTCAACGTCCACGGTGTTCGTTGGGGCACCACAACAGAAAAGAAGAAATCGACTGAAAATAAAATCATATAATGTCTTCAATTTCCCACCCGTATTAGCTGTTGGATTCTACTTTGATTGTAACGCATATCTTAATTACTACAGTAAACATGCACTGCTCAAATTCCCCTAGTTGTTACTGTCGGAGATCACAATAGCTGGAAAAACAGCATAAACGACCGACAAGAACATCCAGTGAGTCCCTTAGCTTCTCACAAGAAAATATCGAAGAAGCAAAAATAAACACGAGAATCGTGGATTCACTAACTGAATGGAACACGGTAACCACATTTGCAGAGTAGAACATCACACGGAGGGCAGCTGTCTTGTTTCAGAGTCCATTCTGAGAGTTACTCAAGGATCACATCGCCAGCTCTCAGCCCAATTCTAAAACCTTCCCAAACCACATTATTGTGTTGACATCAACAATGCCACAGTTCAGGCACTAAAAAAAATAAGAGGAAGCTGCATGGCTTCTGACGTCTGCAATTATGGATTTTTAACAACTCGGAAAATTCGTGACGTGACGGGTTAAACAATATGTGCACAATGATCCACAATTAACAAATGTTGTAAGCTTCCTAAAGATACTTTATGGGAGAATGGAAGAGAAATGGTGCGTAAATTCTTTGATTTTGATGTCCGAGGTGCATTAACCCTTTACCCAACGTAACGGGAAAAACCGGCCAGCGCTATTCACAAAAATCGCCAATTAATGTTCATTATTTTTTCATCTTTTGTCTCAAAAACATAGGTTATGATCCCTCGTTGGGACGAGCTCGTTGAGCTCGTCCCAACGAGGGGTCATAATCTATGTTTTTGAGACAAAAAATGAAAAAAATTAGTTATTCAAGAATTTTGTTTGCAAGTGTCATCTGCTTTTCATGTTAAAGGGTTAATGCCGCGAACATTTAAAATCGTCGAGTCTACCGCTTCCAAGTTCATTCTCCGATTAAAGGTTTTCGACCCAAGTGAAATATTATCAGAGAAAAGTGCAGATAAAGCCTGTAGTTTGAAGACTCAAGTACTGCAGATCACGTGGAAGAAGCAGTAGATCATGAAAAAGAGTCCACAGCTCTGACAAATGTGTTACGATACAAGAATAGTCTCCAATCTTAGGGGTTGCTATTGGTTCTATTGGGGGCGCGGTGGCGTTGCGATAACCGGTTCTAGACAGATCACCGAAGTTAGGCAAGGTCGAGCCCGGTTAATCATTGGATGGGTGACCGTCTGGGCGATCAATTCGGTCTCCCGCGTTGTGTCCTTAGGCAAGGCACTTACTCCCGATTGTCCACATGGGGACACGATGACGCCGTATACTAAAGCGTACTGCACATCGATGGTACGCATGTCTTCAACCAATCTAACCCTGCTTGTGCTGCTTTGCGGAGTTACGATGTTGGGGAGCTGGCAGCTGCTCGTCGTTGCTCGGTGGTTCTCTCCGGGTACTCCGGCTTCCTCCACCCGTAAAACTGTCACGGTCATTGTGCATAAGGATATGACCTTAAACACCAATAAATAAATAAATCGTTTTTTTAAGAACGGTCGTGGCTATATTTACTTATTCCCTGTTCCTTATTCTATATTCGTTATCAATCGAGAAGAAGCAGTAGATCATGAAAAAGTGTCTACAGCTCTGACAAGAGTGTTACAAAAGAGGAATATTCCATTCTTAGGGGTTGCTATTGGTTCTGTTAAAACGGTCGTGACAACCGTTACTTATGCCCGGTTCCTGATTCGACATTCGTTGTCAACCGATTTTTTCAAGTCTCTGTCCTGAGATCGTCGTATCGCCGATAGAGCGTCGCTGATGGAAGCGAGCTTGTAGACAGATTCACAAAGGTAACTTGATATTTAATTTCAGACACCGTTAATGGATTAATATCATTTTCATATCGCGTAAAATACAAAGATCAACCGACTGTGGAGTTTATGAAAGAAGTAATGACGGTTAAATATTTATAGCACTCCAGGCGGCTGGTGATAAAGTGAGTCGGACTATGGTTGCTTCATTTCCGCTTTTCATACCGGAAAATTCTTTCATATTATTGCCCAGTTTCAAGAATTCGTGTGAGGCTTTTTTTCCAGTTCCTTTGCCGCCAGGAAATACTAAATGCTGAACTGCATACCACGTACTTCTTAGGCCACATAAAATAAATAAATTGATTCTCAGGCATTTTTGTCAAATTAGTAACGGAGGGCGGGTTTTATTTTTAATTTTTCGTTTGCAAAACGTGAGCAAACATAGAAAGGATTTCGGCTGTCTTTTTACACACAGAAATACAGAAAGTGTATAATTGTACAAATAAATTCATTTTTAAGTTGAAAAATAAAACATTCTTCTAAAAACAAACTGTAGGTTCTGCAATTAAAAGGCTTCATATTCTTTCGATGCTCTTCATATTATCTTTGAAGTAAAATTAATCTACGAGGAATTGCCTCGTTACAATTTATGGGAGAGTGTCTACAGGCATAAATTATAACAAGACAAACATATTGTAGACGCTACTAAATAAATATGCATCAATCAAAAAATGTAAAAAGTTTCGGGTCTCCCTGAGTTTGTACTGATGTTGGAAGACACCGAAAAGCAATAAAATTGTCCAATGAGGCGGTTCAAATTAAAAAAAGGATTGTCTGAGAATCAAAACACTTTTTTAGCCTTATTCCTGTTGCCAGATTGATTAAAACCTCATTAATACAAGTAACAGATCAAACGATTTACTATTAGGCGATAGATTATAGAAATATGAGACACATTTAACCTAATGGTTGTAGGTTGTATAATTTTGCGTGTGTTATCGTTGTCTTATTGTAACAAAGGTTGGACATTCGACCAAATACATTAAAGTTGACACGATAATAATTCATTTCCAGATAATGGGGAAATAATTGGACTTCGTCGATCATGAAATTCCCTTTATGTTATTATGTTTTTTTGTTTTGTGATATTACACTTGGAAGCAATCAATTCATTTTTGTCGTATACAGGCGTATATTTATTTGATCGAGAGTATTTTTTACAAATCATTCTTTTCAGAGTATCTTAATAGCTCTGTTTAATACACTGGTGGTCGTCACGAAGATAACCGATTATGCGGAGGGAGGTGTAAACCTGATTTGTCTCGACTTTGATGGCTCAAGTTCTGACTTGGTAGCGCGGTGGCTCAGTGATTACGGCATTGAACTTCTAACAGAAAGATTGATGCTTCGATCGCCTCCAGGGATAAATACGTTGTGTTCTTGGACAAGGCACCTCATCCCGATTGACCATGTGAGGTCATGCTGGCGCTGTGCACGTCGATGGTGAACTTGTCTTGAACCAATACTAACCCTGCTGGCAGTTTATCGTCGTTGTTCGGTGGGTCTCTACCGTTACTCCGGCTTCCTCCACCCGTAAAACTGTCCGACACGAGATGACCCTGGCTGTCGAACGTACTAATATTCCAGCCATATCATCAAGGCATGCCCTCATCGAAGCTATGCCTTAATGATGTAGTTGGAATACTATTCAGATGGAATTCTGGTAAAAAAACCTCAATAATTCTTGGAATTTCATCAGTGAATAAGAGAAATGTGTAGAGAGTAATCGCTTGACTGGACTTGTTACGTGAAATAATTCACGAGAGGTGAGTGACGTTGTACAGACACGAGTGCGCGAATGTAATTTACAATATAGTCCCTGACCGCGAATGAATTATTTCACGTAACCAGTCCAGTCAAGCGATTACTCTGTTTATTACTTTTCATTATTAATAATAATTAGATTATTTAACCCTTTACCTAACGTAACTGCCAAAAACCGGCCCGCGCTATTCTCAAAAATCGCCAATTGGTGTGTCTCTAAAACACAGGTTATGACCCCTTATTTGAACGAGTTCGTCGGGCCCGTTCCAATGAGGGGTCATAACCTATGTTTTTGAGACAAAAAAAAAAATGAAAATAATAGTTATTCAAGAATTTTCTTTGCAAGTGTGGTCTTCTGTTCATGTTAGGTAAAGGGTTAAAAAAAACCAAAAAAAAAAAAAACAAAAAACAATGAAGTCCCCATTACACTCACGGCAAAGTGTCTTCGTTTGCGCGCACGGATACATGACCAAATTGTTGATTGCATAAATCACTCGTGAAGTTATCGTTTATAATCAAACCCGGAAATTCCAGTAAATCACACTTTGGAAAGTAATTAACATATAGTAATTGTGTCTTCACATTGCGCACCCATACGTCAAATTGGCACCCACCGACAGACCGAATCGGCTTCTACAGACCTCCATTTGTATAACTAACCGTGTGAGTGATATTAGTCCAAGTGTCAAATCTAGTATTTTAAGAAAGTACATGATAACTAGAGAAACAGAATTTACTGCATCCAGTAAATCCAAGTCTGTGAAAATGGTTAACGCATCAGATATAAACAAAATGGAAAAAGAATTAATGGAGGCTTATTTTTGTGGGCAAATACTTTTAAAGAAATCAGAAATAGGTTTTCGTTAACAGTATTTAAACATATTAATAGAGGAATCAGATAAATTTTGCCAAGAAACCAGAAAAAACATATATGTGCACATCATTCAAATGGTTCGATCAAGAAATCCGAAATGGACATTTTTGGGGCTCTGCCACCTATTTGAATGATGTTTAGAGCAGTAATGTGAGTATTGAAAGGATTATCATTATCCCCACAGCGCATGGAATAAAATATTTGGAACCCACATTGAAGTCTTGAGAGGGTTAAAGGCATGTTTTTCAAGTACTCTCTGTTAATAATGCCTTACTGTGGAAGGTGCATTGAAAAGGCGTCGCATTGCATAGAATTGAACTGAATAATTTATACATTTCATAGTAAAGTAAAGAGTTTCTCTCAACTTGGTTTGAGGATGAAACTGACACCTAATAAAAATAACAGAAAATATTTAATGTTGGACAGCTAACTCTACTTCTGTAATTTGGTTGTTTACATTGTTCTCCAGTGTGAATAAAAAAGCATAGCTGGTTATTGCTTCAGGATAATTTACTTTTACAAGACATTTGACGATGTGAAAACCCTCTGGCCCGACTGGGCCATAGACAGGGGCTCAAGCGACCTGATAAATGGTATTTTTTATTCAAATGCCTGAAATATTTCAGATGTTTGAATCTAGCCGCCGTATATGGTTAGATTCAAACATCTGGAATATTTCAGGCATCTGAATAAAAAAATACCATAAACGTTCATTTTCTTTGAATCAACGCAAGAAATGTTTTTTTTTCAAGCGAGACTTGACTTGATTGGCCGAATCTTTAATGACCTTACCAATTCTATAAGACACTAAATAATTATGAACAAAGACTCAACATTGGTGGAATTTTATGACTGCGCCACTAATCGTGTTAATATCTTGCTATTTTCAAGGCAAAATAAATACTCATTAGTTGGAATATCTATAACTGGGACACGAAAGGATATCTGGGTATAGTTGTAAATAAAGGAACATCACATTACAACAATGGTAGTTTAAATGCACGAAAAATAGGTACACAACAGCACAAAGCATGGTGTGGGTCTGAATTCGATAGGTTCTTCATACGACTGTGTTTCGTTACTGTCCATCAGACAGCGCCTACGGTATCCCCCATAATAAACAATATTACCCACGAAGAACTACTAAAATCAATGTCTAATTTCTTCCAGTTATGTGTTTTATTGCTGTTTTATCTTCCAGAATAGAATCGTCATGGCTCATTATTTAGCCCATGAACTTCAGTTTGCAAGGTGGGCGGTTCGGTCATGACCCACGTCATCTACGTTGTGTCACAGGGCAACACACACAATCCTGTTGGCCCAAGTGAGCATGATGGAATTGTGTATACAGGCGTAAGGCACGTCAATGGTACACTTGCCTTCAGCTAGTACTAATCCTGCTTGTGTTGAATTGGTAAGTTAGGGAGTCCGACAGTCACTGGCCTTTCTTCGGTTATTCTATCCGGGTACACCATTTTCCTCCACCAGTAAAATTGTTCGACACTATACGCCCCTGGTTTTCAAAAGAGTCATTAAATTCCAATAGATAGACAATCTTCCAAAACAGAGACAACATGTATGTCTGTACATTTAATGTTTGTCAAAACGACAGCGCGTGTGAGGATATTCAGTGAGTCCCCAGTCTGTAGGGAAAATTGCGAAACAAGTTCAGTAAGTTAGATCCGAACCTAGCCTTTGGCGAGATTCAGACCTAATTTACTGGATGAGTTTCGTTAAATCTACTATAAAATTGGTACCAGTTGAAGATATTTTGATCACTTGATCCAAAACCTCCAGAAACCATCTTTCTTTGACCCGAAAAATGTATCTGACACGACGTGAAAGTATACGATTTTAAAAGACCTTTTCAACGTGTGGTTGAATGGACTTACAACTCTTTTATAGAAAACGTTTATACAGTCATCAATTTCAATTTGTGTTTAGCCTAGATGATTTAATCTACACAAGCAAGAATTACGGGTTCATCGGGGTAGTATTTCATCTGTTACTCTTTTCCAGGGTTCAAGCTGACCCGAAAGTTTTTCATGCCAAGTGGAATTTGTGATGGCAAATTGATCAGTCATTAGTCAACTCCAAGTTGAAGAATCAGTGATACTGGAACTCTGTGAGAAATTGAATTCGTTAATGTCTGCTCAATATGATATCGTGTTTTACAGGTTACCGGGATATCGTCCCTTTAGTTCCAATGTGTTCTATGTGCCTTCTAGCACATAGAACACATTGGAACTCAGGGGACGATATGTTGGCATCACAGATATCACCGGGGCAGGCAGTTCAGCCAAAACAGGCTCCCAACAAGCATATCACGGATTCAAATATACTATTCAGTGATTGCAAAAAGGTATAACAGGGAGCGGGGTTGCCTATTGGCTATGGCATTAGGCTTTAAACCGAAAGGTTCACGGTTCGATTCCCTCCAAGGGTAACTGTGTTGTGTCCGTGGAGCCACGGTGGCGCTATGTGGTAAGGCGTACTGCACGTCAATGGTGCACTTGTCTTCAACCAATGCTAACCCTGCTTTTATGGAGTTAGTACGTTGGGGAGTCTGACAGTTGCTCGCCGATGATCGGTTGTTCTCTCAGATACTCCGGCTTCTTCTACCCATAGAACTGTCCGACACGAGGCGACCCTGGCTGTCGAAAGTGTCGTTAAACCCAATAAATAAATAAATAAATAAATAAATAAATAAATAAATAAATAAATAAATAAATAAATAAATAAATAAATAACCTCAAGTCTATGTCGGACTATATGGCAGGCGGAAAAAGATGCGGCAACCAAAAACAAGCTGCATCACCTTCGACCAATCATTACCGATATCTTGCAAAACGAGAGGAGGTGCAGATGATATAGGAACTGGGGCCAGAAGAAGAAAATTAGTGGTAGCGGGGAGCAGCATTGTACGTGGGATTGACAATGTAGTTTGTGGTCCTGATAGTTCCAACCGAACAGTCTTGTGCTTTCCGGGGGCGAAGGTGGAGGATCTCAGGGACCGGGTAGATGGCATTGTGGCAGGGTCAGGACCGGAACCGGTAGTGGTGGTCCATGTGGGGACCAACAATATCAGGGAGAGAAGGTCAGTAAGTTTGGTGGAGTCGTATATAGGCTTAGTCGGCAAACTGCTAAGTAGGAATGCAAGGGTAGTCGTATCCGGGGTCCTTCCTGTCCTTGGAGGTGGGGACGAACGGAACTCAAGGATTTTGGCGCTAAATGAAGAGTTAGAGGACTACTGTGTTGATCTGGGAATTCCCTTTATCGACCATTGGGACACGTTTTGGGGCAATGGGAGCATGTACGGGCGTGACGGGCTGCATCTTAGCAGGGCGGGGAAACGGGTATTAGGGGATAAAATTCTACGGGCAGCAGAGCCTTTTTTGGAGAGGAGCGGGGTGGGAGGTCAGAGGCAAGTATAACGAGAGTGGACATAGGTGGGGTGAACAAGAGTGGGGGGACAGAATAAGTTTACCAAGACTAGCACCAGAAAACAATGGGCCCAATAGGCGGAAGGCAATGAACCTCGGTACCCTGAAAGTGGGTTATAGCAACATCCAGGGTCTCCACCGGAAAGTAAGTGAAATTGCTACATTGATCGAGACAGAGGAGTTTGATGTCATGGGCTTAAGCGAGACGTGGGTAAGACACGAGGAACGGGTAGACCAAGTAAGCGGGTGTGTGTGGATAGGTGTAGGGCGAACGGAAGACCAGAAAAAGGGGGGAGGGGTAGGCATGTACATTAAAGAGGATTTAAAACCGTCGCTGATTAAAGATCTGGAAGATATTATCACCTCGGCTGATGTGTCAAAAGAAATTGGATGGGTAAAGATCAGTCTGAGAAACAAAAGGATTGCCCTTGGGATTGTGTACTGTGCGGTGGAGGGAAGTAAACCCGAGTGGAATGACTCGATATACTCAACACTAAGGTCCAATATCACTGAACTAGAAAACAGGGGGCTCGGTATAATTCTGATGGGCGACTTTAATGGACACATAGGTGACAAGGAAGAAGGCATAGAGGGTGGGGACAAGAAAGTCAACAGGAATGGAAGGAAGCTGTTGAACTTCACAAATGAGCTCGGTCTGAAGATTCTGAACAGGGACGCTAGATGTAAGGGGAAATGGACCTGGGAGAGAAACGACAGAAAATCAATAATTGACTACATTCTCATAGATATGAATTTATGGAGGGAGGTGATAAGGGTAGAAGTGGATGATGAGGGCAAAATGGAGTTGGATAGTGATCACAACTTGATTACAGTGACGATGAGGGCCAAAAACCTAGAGAAAAGGAAAGGAAGCTTCAAGGATATTTGGGAACTCAAAAAGGATGCCGACTGGGTGAAGTTCGAAGAAAAACTGAAACCAAAGCTTGCAGCCGTACACAAGGGGGGTAGTGTCCAGAAGATGGCCGACGCCATAGTTGCGAGCCTAGTGGAGGCAGGGAAGGAAAGTGTAGGAAAGATTAGGGTGCCAACACGGGAACTTGGGTACAGAGTGAACGAAGAACTGAAAAGGGCCATAAAGGTTAGAAAAGCTAAATGTGCTGCATACAGGAGAAGTAGAAAACTTAAGGGGGTGGAAAGCAATGAGGCCATGGTAGCAAAGGAAGAATACCAACAAGCACGAAATAAAGTAAACAAGATAAAAGACGACAACCGGAGATGCGAAATAGCAGTCTTATTAGGACGATAAGAACGACAGGGGGGTCGAGTTCGAGCGTATTTTGGAAATGGGTGAACAAACGTAACAAAGGGAATAACCAACAGAGCATTAAAGTAGATGGCAGAGTTACAGAAGAGCGAGATCAAATCGCATTAGAACTAGTCAAGCACTGGGAAAAGGTAAACGATAAGCGATGGGGCATGGGGAACCCACCGGAGTGTCCGAACCAGGTCGAGGAAAATCTCTCGGACCTCGTGTGCAGCGAAATCAAAACTGAAGAGGTGCGAAGGGTGATCTCAAAATTGAGGAATGGAAAAGCGGGAGGGGTGGACGAAATTCCTAACGAGTTTATCAAAAAAGGGGGAGAGGAACTCTTGGAAAGCCTAACTGCCCTATTCAATTTAGCCATAGAAAAACAAGAGGTCCCAAAGGAGTGGAGGGAAAGCAAAGTGACATTTATTCACAAAAAGGGGGAAAAAGACGTTTTGGATAACTATCGAGGGATCTCTGTCAGTAGCAACATTGGAAAGGTTTTCTGTAAAGTCCTTTATGGGAGACTAGAGGAGGTAATTGAGGAGAAGGGTTTTTTGGGAGAAATCCAGAATGGCTTCAGGAAGGGAAGGAGAGTTACTGACCATCTTTTCACACTATCCCAAATGATAGAATCCGCGAAAGCAAAAAAGAAAAAGATGTTTATGGCCTTTTTGGATATCAAGAAGGCATACGATAGAGTATGGAGGGAAGGTATGTGGCGCATGCTGGAGGCTATGGGCTTAGGAGGCGAGTTTGTTGGAATTATGAAAGCATTATATCAAGATGTACAGAGTGAACTTAGCCTGGGAAACATTACAACGAAACGTGTGCCTATGGAGATAGGCCTAAAACAGGGGTGTATCCTTTCGCCGATCCTGTTTGCATTGTACATCAAAGGCTTAGGAGATGAACTCCTGCGTAGCGAGGAGGGGGTAGCAGTTGGTGACGTGAAGATCCCAGGGCTATTTTTTGCAGACGATATGGTTCTAGTGTCAGAGAGCGAAGAGGGGCTAACGAAAATGCTGGGAATTGTTGGGAAATATGGGAGCAAATGGAGACTCGAACTTAATGAAAGCAAGAGCAAAGTTATACCTGTGGGCCGCAAAGTGGACCCCACTCGAAGGTGGAGAGTGGGTGAGTTCTGCATTCCGGAAGGGAGCAGCAAACTTCTCAATGTGGGAGAGACGGGTGATTACGAGTATTTGGGGGTAAATATAAACATTACAGGAAGAGGCATCTACCGGAACCACACAAATAAATTGATTTTGAAGGGGAAGCGAATCGTTAACCAAATGAAACTTATAGGGAGAAACAGTTTCAATAAGGTTTTCGTGGGGAAAACCATTTGGGAAATGGTGGGGCTGCCAAGTATAACATACGGTACGGAAGTGGTACCCCTAAACCAGACGGCCGTAAAGAGCTTGGAAATCCTGCAGAACGATGCAGGCCGATGGATAACGGGGTCGAGTAATGCCGCAGCGCTAGAAGCAATCAGGGGTGAGCTTGGGTGGATGAGGATCAAGGACAGGATAGACCTGTTGAAGCTCGGTTATCTTAATTATTTGGTAAATCTCCCCGACAGCCGATGGTGTAAAGTAATGTTCCTGAGAATTTTCAACTCAAATATCAAAACGGGGTGGATGGTCCAAATGAGGGAGCTAGTGGAGAACTACTCATTGGAGATCTCGGACCTGGACGTTGGGGCAAACCAGGGTAAAAAAAATCGTCAGAGAAAGGGTCATGGAAGGTTGTAACCGTAATTGGCGAGAGGGGGTCAAATCAAAGAGGTCTTTGGGTGGCCTGCGTGATAAAGAGAAGCCAGGTTTTGAAGAGTACCTTGATGGCACCTTTGGGGGGTCACTGTTGTTCAAGCTGAGGTCGCGATCCCTGGAGCTGAGGGGAAAAATTGGGAAAGACGGTGAAAGGGAGTGCCAGATGTGTAACTTGGACATGGTGGAGACCCTGGAACACTTTCTGCTTGAATGCCCAAAGTATCAGCCTAAAAGAATGAGATTCACTGGGAGTATAATGGGGAAGTGGGATGGGAGAATGAAGGACATGTGGTTAGGGGGAGACTCAAAGGAGAGGGTTAATATGCTAATCGGAGAGATTGGGAAGAATGGGACAAGGGATATCATCAAGCAGTTCGTCTCTGAGTGTTGGGAGGAGAGGAGAAGCGTGGGAATAGGGAGGCAGTTGGGAGTACAGGGGTAACCATGGCCTTCTCGTCCGAGAACCGCGACAAATCAGCGGCTGGCCAAAGTGTTATTATTATTATTATTAATTGCTCGTGTAGTAGGCTATGTCGAACGAAAGACTATGTATTATGGTTATGCAAGAATTACACATTCTTTGGAGGGTACTATGCGATCAAAACGTGGTCATTACCAGTACATATTTACAATGGAGCACATCCTCGTGCAATGTACAGATTTAATCTTGTCAAACGACGGTATTTTAATGCAACATCTCTTAGAGAATAATTTATAAACCTAACCCTCTTATTTATTTATTTATTTATTTATTTATTTATTTATTTATTAAGGTTTAACAACACATTAACAGCCAAGGTCGTATCGTGTCGGTGACAGTTTAGGGTGGAGGAAGCCGGAGTACTCGGAGAGAACCACCGAGCAACGACGAGCAGCTGCCAGCTCCCCAACAACATCGTAACTCGGCACTGCAGCACAAGCAGGGTTAGACATGCGCACCAATCGACGTGCAGTACGCCCATGTGAGCAATCGGGGTTAAGTGCGTTACCCAAGGACACAACTCGAGAGTCCGAATCGATCGCTCAGACGGTCACACATCCAAGGACAAACCGGGCTCGACGTTGCTTAACTTCAGTGATTTGACGAGAACCGGTTACCGCAACGCCACCGCGTCCAGTACCCTCTTAAGATACTGTCTTTTCTGACGGAAATCAACCCTTTTCATAATTGTTTTTAAATTGTTTAACTAAATATCGTCGTCGAGTCTATTCCAGTCAAGAGTTGGACTTACACAGTGTCCCGTAAACTGCTATTATAACTTAGTACCCAACGTAGACGACATCAAAATTTATTATTTTTATTTATTATTATTTTTTTCAAATTTTTCAAAATAATTCCAGAAAACCATATCGTGAGACCCCTCGTTTGGAACGAGCTCGTTCCAATGAGGGGTCACATGATATCGTTTAGTTGAAATATTTAAAAACAAATTCTCGACAGCTCAATTAGTATAATATTCGATAGCCAAAGGGTTAATCAGTGCTGTAACAACTACTCATCACTGTGTAAATGTTTCCTGTTTATAACGCATTGCGTCCTCACAAAAAATGACCTCTTGTACATAACTATCGTTTTTATCGCCACGATGTAGCTTTTATGCTGGACACAATAAATAAACAAATAAAAGATCCGAAACCAGATAAAAGATTTTTAAATGAATAGGGAAACAGAATGAGCTTTTATAATGCTTTGAATGATGATGTTAAAAAAAACAATGACAGAATGTCCGCTCCATAACTAGTCCCCAGTGAGGCATATATTTAGACGTATTCGCTAATGGTATTCCATTAAAACAACGGTTGAAAACTCATTAAATAATGTCACTGGATTTAAGCTTGCTTTATTTATTACAATATCTACCAACATCGCCTTTATTTATTACACTAGCTGCCAATATCACCATAACTGGTTAGACAAAACATTTCTAAATCTTATATTGTGACAAGAGGGTATGTATTGTTTTTTCTTTTATTTTTTGGTGGATACCAACGACTATCTCGAGCACAGACAATATCTATTTCTACGGTTTCCAATCCAGTATGATCTTCCCACATTTCTAAATCTAATATTATGACAAGAGCGTATCTATTGTTTTTTTGTGGATACCAACGACTATCGCGTGGGTGAGCAGAGACAATATGTATTTCCACGATTTCCAATATTTCCAGTATGGTTTTCCTACGTAAAACCCACTAGATTATCCTTTTAATATATATGTCAGTCAAAATATAGATCTATTTGATGAAGCCACCGGCGAATCGCTCAACATTCAAAGCATTTGTTCTGCACCGATTATCCCAGGAATGATTCGCTACCATTGCCCAATATCAATTGATATTGAGTTTTTGAAACCACCCCCTCTTTCCTTTAAAAGAAGGATATAGCTGTATTCTCAGGGTGATTATGAAGTACTAAACAGAGCCATTTCTTACGTTGACTGGAATACTTTCTTTGGTAATTCATGTCTCGATATCGTTGTTTCAAATTTCACAGAAAAAATACAAGATACAGCATCTAAACATATTCCGAACAAAATTATTACTTCGCGATCGGGTCAGCCAAAATGGATGCATAATGAAATTAGACTACTAATAAGACAAATAAAACGTCTGTATCGCATTGCCAAACGTATCGGTCTTCCGAACGCTTGGGCAAAATATAAACGCAAACGGAATGATGTTGTAACGGCTATTAGGAATGCCAAAGTGTCATATTTATCTAAAGTTCAGACCACACTACGGAGCAACGAGACCCCCTCATCACTGTGGTGGAAGACTCTAAAAACACCCATCAGTGGCAATTAAGTGGTAGGAATTCCTACTATTATGCATCTAAATAAAATATATTCCTCATGTCTTGAGAAAGCAGAAGTATTCAATGAATACTTCTGTTCTATCTCAACAGTTGACGACTCGAAACCCTCCCTTCCCGATTCATCATCCCAGGCTTTACACGTTATTGATAGCATCACTCTACACTGTTGTGATATATACGAAGCAATGAAGATGATAAAGGTGTCTAAGGCATCTGGCCCTGATCTTGTAAGTCCGCGTCTTCTTAAAGAATGTAAAACTTCCCTGTGTGAGCCTCTTTCTGTCCAATTTAATGTGCTCTTGAATAACTCATACTTTCCTTCACTGTGGAAACAGGCGATCGTCTGCCGAATTTTGAAAAACAACAGCCCTCAAATTCAGTTACTCATTATCGCCCGATATCACTGATTAGCTGTGTTGGCAAATATTTGAAAAATGTGTTTTCAAATGCGTGTGGCAATTTCTGATTGACAATAATATTCTTAGTCAATTCCAGTCAGGTTTTACACATGGAGACTCAACTGTGCTCCAAATGACCGACATATACGATGAATTCAGTCGAGCTCTTGATGAAGGCAAATAAGTTAGGGTGGTCTTCTGTGATGTCAGTAAGGCTTTTGATAAGGTGTGGCATGCTGGTCTTATTCACAAGCTGAAGAGAATTGGTGTCCCAGGTGAACTACTGTTGTTCTTTGAATCGTACCTTTCAGGTAGGTCGCAACGAGTTGTGATAGGCTCAGACGCATCGTCCTAGAGATATATCAATGCTGGTGTTCCTCGGGGATCGATACTTGGACCGTTATTGTTCTTAATAAATATTAATGATATAACTGAAAAAATACTTAGTAGCATGCGCCTCTTTGAAGATGACACTTCCCTATATCTAAATGTAGAGAACCCAGAGCAAGCTTTGAGTTTAATCAATCGGGACCTTTCCACAATAGAACATTGGGCTAAGACCTGGTTGGTTGAGTTTAATCCCATGAAAACAGAGAGTATGCTTATATCACGTAAAAACAACCCCACTGCCCATCCACCATTATTCTTAGGCGAAACACAAATATCCGATGTCACTAATCATGAACATTTAGGAGTCATATTAAATACCACATGTACATGGAACGACCACATCTGCTCTAAAGCCTGGCCTCGCGTAGACATACTGAGGAAGCAGAAATTCAATCTCGATCGCAACGTTTTGGAAAAATATACTTTGCCTTCGTTAGGCCTTTACTAGAATACGCTGATGCTGTCTGGGATAATTGTTCGGCAGCTAAAGTCGCTGAGCTAGAAACAATACAGATTGCGGCCGCCAGGATCATTACTGGGGCAACTGTCAGCTGTAGTAAGGCTTTACTTTATTTTTAAACACGTTGGAGTTCTCTACAAGAACGACGTCGCAAACACAAGTTAATACAGTTTTTTTTCAAAATGTATCATCATATGATACCCCCCCCCCCCCCCCCCCCATATTGCAAACAAAGTTCCCCCGCTCATCATCCTTCAATCTGCGGTCACGTCGTAACCACAGAGTTCCATTTTGTCGGACGCAATTGTATCAGTTGTCTTTTCTTCCAAGCGTTACAGACCAATGGAACAACATGCCCTTATCTGTCCGCGAGAACTCATCTTTGATTCATTTCAAGACTTTTTTAACCCTTTACCTAACCTGAAAAGCAGACGACACTTGCAAAAATAATTCTTGAATAACTAATTTTTTTCATTTTTTGTCTCAAAAACATAGGTTATGACCCCTCGTTGGAACGAGCTCGACGAGCTCGTTCCAACGAGGGGTCATAACCTATGTTTTTGAGACAAAAAATGAAAAAAATAATGAAAATTAATTGGCGATTTTTGAGAATAGCGCTGGCCGGTTTTGGCCGTTACGTTGGGTAAAGGGTTAAATGCTGGAAATCAACGCCCACCTGTGTTTTACAACGGGGCGAAATCTCGCACAGCTCAATATATATTATTGCAGGTTACGACTGCGTTGTAGTGGCCTTAATTCTCATTTATACGAGAATCATCTGTGACGCACCCCTTCCTGTCAGTGTGGGGAGGACGAGACACCAGAGCATTTTCTCTTGCACTGCCCAATCTTCTCAGATGTTCGTAATGCCACTATCAGTCTTCTCCAATTTACTCTAGATACATCGATACTTCTTTTTGGCTCCGAATTCTTAAATAATCAGAAGAACCATCTTATTTTTGAGGTGGTGTACGAATTCATTTTATTAAGTGGGCGTTTCCAATGATAACAGCTCGTCGATATTTCCTCCTATGATTTCCATACGTGTCCAGCCGGTTGGAATTACCCCTACTTCCCCTTATTCAGGCGTATGTACTGTCAAGGCCGTATCAAAGTTGTAACAGTTTTTATCCCTTATTAAACGTGACCACACTGTTTACTCTTTTGAAAATGAAGGCCTTACATTCATGTTGTCAAGCTGGCTTCTTATTGCTTCTTATTGCTTCTTATTGTATTTTTTCCTTTTTCTTATTGTTTCCTTTTTATTTTATTTTTTTATTTCTAAACTCTTCCTTTAATATTTTCTTTTCACATCAATTTTACATTTACATGCTAAGCTTAAACAATGTCACTCATCGCTCCCTGGCGATCTGAGTCATCTGTTTCCTATTTTCTACAATCGGTCTTGTGTCCAGTCTAGGCGTCTCATCCGTGCGCTTGCAGCTGCAAGCGTAAGTTGGGTATGATGTTGTAGGGTAATGTGTGAATGGTACAACAACCATTCGCATACATTCTTGGAAGTTCGGGCGGACCATCATTGTGTGCGGCGGACTGACTTGGTTTCGGGAGGGGGGGGGGGGGTGAGACGGTGACTTACCTCAAAACCAAATCATCATGGTGAGTAACCACTGACCTTGGCCTCCAGAGAGCGATGTGTGAGTCCATGTGTGAGTCCATGTGTGAATCTATATGGTCTATACCACCTTTTAGAGTAATTGTATGCATGATCTCGGGAGATGACTCACATAAGCTACAAGCTTCCTGTCAAATCCCTCCATCATTCGGCAATCCGATTACTGTTAATATATGTTAAATTTTGAGCTATTGCATTAGCACTGTTACTTTTCTGGTATTCAATTCTGTAACATATATATAAACTAAAACATCTGTTCGTTGTCTTACCATTCACTATTTGTGTTTTTAATCAACATAGTAAATTTTTGTTCCTTCGTATTTCACATGCGTTCACAAATGGATCGGTATCACAGAAGCACTAGATCCTCTTTCTAATATGCGATCTGTAGAAAAAACTAGGCATATTCCATAAGGCTATCAGAAAATCACTCACAACCACGAACCATAGGATCGTGGTCTAACGATTATCCCTGTTTAACCGCCACATAAAATATTGGGTAAAGGGGACTCCACAGAAATTGGTGCTTTGCTCCGGCGATATCAAGCTCGTAAACTACCATATAATTTTACTGTGGTTGTCCCATAAGGTATGTTAACTTGTATTTAGACATAACCCTTTACCCAACGCAGACGATATCAAAATTTATTATTTTAAATATCATTTTTTTAAATTTTTCAAAAAATTTCAACAAAACCATATCTGTTCCGCACATATGGGCGGAACGGAAATCGTTGACGGACTATTTTAAATTTCACTTGAATTGTCTACAAATCATGTACCGCAGTTACAATTTGAATCTCTAGCGATAGCCGAAAATCGTCCCTCGAGTTCCAATGTGTTCCATGTGCAAGTAGGCACATAGAACACATTGGAACTCAGGGGACGAAATAGAAACACGGGTTCCCCTCGCAAATTTGGTTGGCGATAAAATGTATTCTTTTTGTTGATAGTTGTGAAAGGAATTGCTGAGTGTCCTTCTAATAATGTTTTTTTTGTAGATGCGAAGGCGTGTAATAAACATAGAACGACACATGCGTGTGAATGGGTTAATCGATATGACACTTGTGCCATCACGGAAGGATAAAACAAGAGGCCTGTGGCCTCTGGTTTTATCCTTCCACACTGGCACTCGTGCCGTATCGATTAACCCACCCACACGCGTTTGTCGTTATGTGTATTTTTATTGTATTATATGACAACTTTGAGATGAGAATATGGTGTGTGTGTGGGGTGGGGGGGGGGGGGGGGGTGGGGGGGGAGGTGGACGTACGGATTGACTTTGAATATGTGTATATTTGAAATGTGAGTGGTGCTCTGGGACGATCTTCTGGAAAACCATGTAAAAATATGTGACACAAGAGGCGATCTGTGCGATTTTAAGGCATTGATGGCCCGCTAATGCTCTCAAATCGCCCAGATATCTCAAAATACCAGCAGTGTGTAATTTGACAAACAAATGGATTCCACGCCGAAACTTGGATAATCGTCGACTCGAATTACGGGCGCTTTGATATCAAGGACAAATGGAATACCACGTAACTGAGTGAGCAACCAACCAGCAAGGATAATACCTTGAACGTTGTCGAAACTCATTCGATTACTGTTTTCAAATAATTTGAACAATGTTAGCCAAAATGGTGGAGGGGAAGACCTCACCCCCACCACTACCCCCGGTTCCACATCGCCTGATCAGGCTATGCAAAACATATCGCGTACGGTATGTGTGACATGTCTGAATACAAATTCCCAACAACCTATCAATATCAGTAATAGGAGATGTGGAGATCGGGCCTCATTAGGGGGACCTAGTGGGGACCTAGGAAGTGACGTCATGTCACGTGATCCAGTGACGCCATGTTGTGTTGTCATGGTAACCCGCGCGAGTGGCCATCTTGGGATATTATTCCCATAGTGATACGTGGTGTTAGTGGGCATCCGCAGGCCGTTGTTACTGCGTTCTATAGTACCGAGGGTGCCTCCGGGGTAAGTTCGATTGAACTAGGGTACCTTTTCCTAGAATCCTATTATTATGCCTATTACAGATGCTACTCTAACACTAAACAGTCCATCTCGTCCCAACTATCTTCGGTTCCCTCGTCCAAGTCATACAATCACCAGTGCTTGATTTCCCATAACCTGTGTGCAGAGTTATCTCCCTTGTGAACAACAAAAGCTTTTTGCATTCCTAAAGCCAAGCATCTATCGAGTAGTTACTGATAAGTTATTGCTCGAGCGACTCGAATCCCATCGAGCAAATAAGCCATAGAATATTTACTCGAACGAGTGACACTCATATACGACTCTTAGCCTCGTTTCGGCATTTGAGGATACTTGTTATTGCATTATTTGAGGATACCTATCGGAGCTACCTTCTGAAGAATCCCTTTTTCTGTCGTACGAGGCCACGAGGGCCCTGAGAAAATACCTCAGTGAGGTCTAATTTACTGTCCCTCTTAGCCTCATTCCGTTTGAGGGTCATGAAAAATCCCTCAATGAGGTCTAATGTACTATCCCGCTTAGCTTCATCTCGGTATGTAACAGCCGTATCCCCGGGCACCCCAATTTCAGCACCCTTTTTTGGAAAACGTCTGGCCTTCAGCATCCCTTTTTAGTCGCATGAGGCCATGAGGGCTATGCGAGAAGCCCTCAATGATGTCTAATTTTTAATCCCTCTTAGCCTCATTTCGTTTTAGGCCATGAAAAAATCCCCCAATGAGGTCTAATATACTATCCCTCTTAGCCTCATCTCGGTATTTAACAACCATATCCCCTGGGACCCCAATTTTTGCACCCCTTTTTGGAAAGCGTATGGCCTTCGGCACCCATTTTTATTCGTATTAGTCCACGATGGCTATGAGAAAAACCCTCAATGAGGTCTAATTTACTATCTCTCTTAGCCGCATTTTGTTTGAGGCCATGAGAGCCATGAAAAATCCCTCAATGAGGTCTAATTTCCTATCCCCCTTAGCCTCGTCTCGGTATTTAACAGCCATATCCCAGGGCACCCAAATTTCAGCTTCCCCTTTTCGGAAAACGTCTGGCCTTCGGTACCCCATTTTAGTCGTATGAGGCCATGAGGGCTATGAGAAAAGCCCTCCATGAAAAGCCCTCCATGAGGTCTAATTTACTATCCCTCGTAGCCCCATCTCGGTATTTAATTATACCTAAGACCCAGCTCCTATATAGCTCCTATACAGATAGTCTTACCAACAGCTTCCATCTTATATCGAAAGCCCCAAGGCCACTACTTGTCTATGGTCTATCTGTCCTATCATTAGCTTCTACAACAGTCTTGTGCCAGTGCGGCCTTGCACTAATACTATTGGCTACCGTTATTCTGAGGCTAAGAGGGATAGTCAATTAGACCTCATCGAGGGATTTGTCATAGCCTTCATGGCCTCAAACAAAATGAGGCTAAGAGGGATAGTAAATTAGACCCCATTGAGGGCTTTTCTCATAGTCCTCATGGCCTCATACGACTAAAAAGGGGTTCCGAAGGCCAGACGTTTTTCAAAAGGGGGTGCTGAAATTGAGGTGCCCGGGGATATGGTTGTTAAATACCGAGATGAGGCTAAGCGGGATAGTAAATTAGACCTCATTAAGGGTTTTTCATGGCCCTCATGGCCTCAAACAAAATTAGGCTAAGAGGGGGGATGATAAATTGGACCTCATTGAGGGATTTTCTCATGGCCCTCATGTCCTCATACGACTAAAATCGGATTCTCCAGAAGGTATCTCCGATAAGTATCCTTAAATAATTCAATACCAGGTCATAGGTATCCTCAAATGCTGAAATGAGGCTAAGAGTCGTATGTGCGTTTCACTCGTTCGAGTATATAATCTATGGCTTATTTGCTCGATGAGTTTCGAGTTTTTCGAGCAATGACTTATGAGTAACTATTCGATAGATGCTTGGCTTTTGGAATGCTATAAGTTTTTGTTATACACAAGGGAGATAACTCTGCATACAGGTTATGGGAAATCAAGCACTGGTGATTGTAAGACTTGGACGAGGGAACCGGAGATAGTTGGGACGAGATAGACTGTTAGTGTTAGAGTAGCATCAGAAATGGGCATAATAGTGGGATTCTATGAAAAAGTACCCTAGTTCAATCGAACTTACCTGGGCCCCCCTCCGTACTATAGCACAACGTGCTACTATTTGAAATCGATGGTACTATTAAAGTGGATTCTGAAAATAATCCGAGCCAGAGAACTACTCTATTTCAATTGAACACCCCTGTTATTGGAGAACAATGCCCAATCTGGGGTTTCCTATCAAATAAAATTGCATTTTGGTGATTTGGAGAGATTGTCGGGTTTATTTGGGTAATTCTTCGAATCGGGAAATTACTCTTGTACAAAGGAACATACCCTCCGAGCATACCCCTGTCCTATGGGTAACATAACGACCACGTACTAACAGAGAAACCAAGATGGCGGCCTCCAGTATACAAAATGGCCGACGGAAACACGTATCACCCAAACAACATGCGATGCGCATGCGCATGCACACTAATCCCACGTATCACTATGGGGATGTCGTCATAAGATGGCCGCTCGCGCGTGTTACCATGACAACATAACATGGCGCCTCTGGGTCGCTTGACATGACGTCACTTCCTAGGTCCCCACTTGGTGCCCCCAATGAGACCCGATCTCCACATCTCCTACTACTAATATCAACTGGAATCTTCTCAGATGTTCTTTTAAATCTCAAATCTAATTTGTCGATTACTTCAAATCATAAAAAAATATTGACAATTTTCATTAAAATTACACGTGTAATCAGTTTTGGCTGACAAACGCATATCGAGGGAAAATACAGACAGAAATTTAACTTGTTTTGAATTTGTTTTTAAAATCAAGCTTAAAGTGATCTCCGACAATGACATAATGCCCTCACACAACTTTCATTTTAGTGCAGTTGCCAATCATACGTCAGTCATGATTTTCAGCTTCAGGAAAAATTCCCAACCATATCGATTCATTCGAGTATCGTCGGAATATTTGCTTTCTGAAATGCATTTAACGCATTTCACAATAATGTCAAGCTGGCCCATTCTACAAAACCGACGTTTCTCCTTCTTCAACAGTTAACAATTCAAACAAATAAATTTTGTTGGCCAGAGCTGATGAAGCCTGTCAAACAAGATAAAATTGTATGGTGCGTGATAAGGAAATAGTTTGTACTGGTAGTTTTTACAGATCTTTACGGAACATGATTGCCGGAATGTTTATTGGCCACAAAAAGAATAGTGTCTCTACCGCCGCCATCTTTCGTCGGAGGAGGAGGGAGGTGGACGGTGTTGCGAAGTTCGCTCACAGGGGTCAATCAAGCTCGGGAAAAGAGCTACAACTCTTCTAAGCTCCGTTCAGTGTTAAGAGGAAATGTTAGGGTCATGATAGTTTTCACTGACAATTTCTGTTTGGTAAATTGGACTCTGATTTTATTAACCCTTTACCCAACGTAACGGCCAAAACCGGCCAGCGCTATTCTCAAAAATCGCCAATTAATTTTCATTATTTTTTCATTTTTTGTCTCAAAAACATAGGTTATGACCCCTCGTTGGAACGAGCTCGTCGAGCTCGTTCCAACGAGGGGTCATAACCTATGTTTTTGAGACAAAAATGAAAAAAATTAAATATTCAAGAATTTTTTTTGCAAGTGTCGTCTGCTTTTCATGTTAGGTAAAGGGTTAACAGATTGATTCGAAGCTAAATTACATAGAATTGTAGTAACTGGCGATCAGAGTACAGGCGTACTTTGTGTACCCACATAGGAGTGGCCTGCAGATGTTCTGTTGACAATATTAGGCATAATTTCGCAGGCCAATATTGTAAAACAAACAGTAATATTATAGGATTTGTTGATAGAGAGTACAATAACATTCTGCAGTAGCTCCTGGGAAGGTATAGTTCGAGCTGTCACCAAATCATAACATGTACCTGGTGGAACATCACCAGATAAATTATGCATTTCACTAGGACATTCCGCCGGTTAACCGGTACCCGGCGGAATACTATTTGCGTGTAAAAGTCCCATGGACTGCATGCAGACTGACCGGCAGTCTGCGTGGCTGTATAAGAGTCCACAAAATAGCGACCGCCACGTCTGGGGACTTTAAAATTCTGCTGACTGGTAGACGCGTGATTAGGTATTGCATCAGAAAATTGATGAATATAAGCACCGTTTTCTGGGTGATCGAGCCATGATGTCTCCTGGCTCATCACGCGCACATTACCTTGTCGAAGTATTAAGATGGATGCTGCCATATCAGATCAGGTTTCAACATTGTCATTTTGATTTTTATTGTAATTTCGTTGTAAATTATTGCCAGGAGATGACAACGGTCAGTCGGTAGTTCTTATTAACATTATAGATAGCTGCTTGAACTGTTCGTTACGTTAAATGATTTTGATACGCGACAAGATTCGTGAGGTTACGGAAAACTAAACATCATCTGGAACCTGTGTTTCAGGTTCGTCTGTAAAAACTCTAAACGTCACGGAACTTCGCGGTTTTATCAGCTACACAACAATAGTCATAGCCTTCGATCGTAGATCCGTAGGCACTTCGTTACAGTCGGGCGCGTGGGCTTATGTTGTTACAACTAAATAATGATGGAAAGAAAATTCTCGAAGATTTTAAATTTTCAGACGCCTCGTAATCCCAGATCCTCTTTAACTCTTCACCTAACACGAAAAGTAGACGACACTTGCAAACAAAATTCTTGAATAACTAAATTATTTCAGTTTTTGCGTCAAAATCATAGCTTATGACCCCTCATTGGAACGAGCTCAACGAGCTCGTTCCAACGAGGGATCATAAGCTATGTTTTGGGGACAAAACCTGAAAAAATAATGAAAACTGAATAGCAATTTTTGTGAATAGCTTTGGCCTGCTTTGGTAGTTATGTTGGATAAAGGGTTATTTTGGTCGTTATATTGGGTAAAGGATTAAAGAATAAACTTTGATATCTGTGCAAAATGAATATGTTATTGACATACACGTTTCATGGCATTTAAAATTAAATATTTACAACATTTTTTCAGTTATTATTGACAAACAAGAAGTCCAGAGACTGGAAAGTTGATACCCTGTAACTAGTGCTATGTAAGGGACCGCGGTGGCTCAGTGGTAGACCGTATCTAGGTGTAAAATGGGGACCTGTTGAGGTGCTTGCCTTGTGTTCCTCTGTGGAGCACCGGCAGTATGCTCCGTTGAGTTGAGCTGAGAATGTCATAGAATGAACAAAGGATGTGAATACCTGTGATACGGGGAAATAATGTAAGTCAGAGAGCACTGTGGTGGATTCTAGACGTTACAATTGCATGCATTTGTTCGACTTCTATGCTAGAGGTCCCGAGTTCGATCCCCGTCCGGGTCGACCCGCGTTGTATCCTTGGGCAAGGCACTTTAAGCCGGTTCCCAGTATGGGGGAAGGACGTACTAAGGCGCACTACACGTCGATGGTGCACATGTCTTCAATCGCTGTAACCCTGCTTGGGCGGAGCTTGAACAGAGTTTGAATGTTGAGGAGCTGACAGTTGCTCGTCGATGCTCGATGGTTCTCTCTGGGTACTCCGTTTTCCTCCACCCGTAAAATTGTCACGGTCACGATTAGCCATTGTGCATAAGTATGTGACATTAAACACCAATGAATAAATAAATAAATAAATAAATAAATAAATAAATAAATAAATAAATAAATAAATAAAGCTAGGTAAACACCATAACGTTTGATGAAGTAAACGCTGCTACATTAATAGGATGAACTACCGCGTTGATTGACTTGACTCCAACTTAGAGGTGGGACGGGTGTCGGGGGTGGGTGTTCAAACTGAGTTGCGACATTTGTCGCTATTGTTCCAACGGTCCAGCTGTACTGAGATCAGTGATTGTACGCCCTCGGAGTACAAGGGAGGTGGGATGTCTCATTGGCGATATTTTTATGTTTCCAGTTCTTTTCCAGTTCATTTACTGTACGGCCGCCATGGATTGGTCACTTTCCATGGGTGGGCAATAATCCCACTGATACAAACATTTTAGATTCCAAACACTAATTATAGGAATAAACATCAAAAAATTAATTAATCAAGCACCGGGTACATCCCAGTGCTTCATTAATTAAAATTTTGCTCCTGCTGATTTTTATTAACTGGTAAACGAATGCGTTGACATCACTGCCCACGCGTGGATAAAACCTGTCCACGGCGACAGTGTTGTATAGCAACAACTGCCCTGCCCCCCTACCCATCGCAGATGGCTACCGATGAGAAACTTTTCTATAAGTGACGAATGAATCCCTCGCTTTTTGACGGTCTGCACTGATCTAGTGGTTTGGGTGTTGGATTCCTGATTGCCAGGCGGGGTTGCCGAGGTTCGACGCCCGGTCGGGGATCAGAAACCAACATTCTAAATTTCTCTAAAACATGATTGCACACACTGGCCCGTGTCAGACTTCGTCTGAGGTCAACTACAGCACTTTCGTCGTACTGTAGCCAGCGCGTTCCACACTTTCATGCGTTTGCCAAAAGGAAGATGAACCAAGTACTCATGAGAACTTCATCTAACAAGCTAGCTTCCAACCATCGTTGTTTGAAGGTGTGTGATGGTCTAGTGATTTAGCTGTTGGTCTCCTGATTGCCAGGTGGGGTTGCCGAGGTTTCGAATCTCAGCAGGGGATCAGAAACAAACAGTCTACATGTAAATTCCTCTAAATATGATGATTGTGTCATTAAAAAATCACACAAGCAGGATTAGCGTCAGTTGACAGCATGTATAACAGCAACGTGCAGTGCGCCTTAGTACACTGTGCCACCATGCCCCCTCTTATCTATGATAAAGTGTCTTACCCATGGACACAATGCAGAGGTTGTGGGTCAGGATCGAGTCGACGACCTTTCGATCTGAAGTCGAATGGTCCAACCAATGAGCTACCTGCTCCAATAAAAAAACAATGGTATGATTTTTACATTCATTTCTCAGTTCCAGATAGACTTCAATCCAGGGACGTAGTAACCGGGATGGAACAGCGGGCACGTGCTCCTTTTGAAAATAGTTGAGAGAGAGAGAGAGAGAGAGAGAGAGAGAGAGAGAGAGAGCTTCTTTATACAATATTATTTTACACCATAATACACCACTGGAGAATTTGTGTTTGTGTGTGTGTGGGGGGGGGGGGGGGAGTAGGGAGGGGGCGGTGGACTCTCACGCTTCAACTGTACTCACCCGAAACTTGTATTTATTTATTTATTTATTTATTTATTTATTTATTTATTTATTTATTTATTTATTTATTTATTTCACTCTTGGGCGTACGTCTGTTCTCTTCTACGACTTTCGAAGATAAAAAAAAGTGTACATGTTGAATTCCATATTTAACAAATTTACCCACTGTGGGTAAATTTGTTAAATATACAGCCAAAAATGTCAATTTTGCTGAGTGTGGAGATTCGTGAGGCCCAACAGGACCTCTATGTATATTATTCTTACCATGCCACCTAGGCACATGGACCACCACTGATATATATATCTGTGTGGTGGTGCTCTTCTACGGTCGTGCCCCCTCCCCGTTGGAAATGCTTCCTACGTTTTTGCTTCAATCGGAGGTAAATGGTCAATGAATGTGTATTATGAACGTTTAGTGCGCGAGTGTTGTGCTTATTCAACGTTACCCGATAGAATGCAGACATCCAGAACCGTGCAAAAAAAAAAACAAAAAACACGCATTGAATCCGGCCTACGTGTAAAGACGCCATGTAACAACGCATCTGATTGGTCTTTGACTAGTCTTATTGACGTTATGGTGTGACTGAAAGGTTTCGACAACAAAATGTCATAGACCACCGAAGGTGATATTTTTCTTTAAAAATCATTTAAGCTAACCTTAATTCAAGTACCTCATTAATTAAAGTTTTGATGCTCATTCCTATAATTAGTGTTTGGAATCTAATTTTACTGCGACCGTGGAAATATTCCCCACCCGTGGAAAGTGCCCAATCCACGGCGGCTGTACTGCGGCGCTGGCACTCGTTCCGTATTGACGAACACATTTGCACATCGTGGCATTCTGTGTGTGTAGTGGACCGCTTCACAAATGCGAAATTTAGCTAACGGCTATTCATTGTAAAATCAGTTGGGTTAAAAATAAAAAAAAATAATTAATGAAATTACAAATTCATATTTACTCAGCCCAGTAGAGTTTGGCTGATTTTTAACCCAACTTATTCTAGAGTGCTGCTGGTGCTGTGTTTGATGATCCCTTTCATGAATTCAAGTTTGAAAGGGTAAAGACATCTATCTTGGAGACTCAAGATCTCGAGTAAAAAGTCGGAGTTCCATTTTGAACTATGTTTTATTTTCACAATATCCGACGTGAGTAAAGCTTATTACTGAGTCTACTTTAGTACTTAAGTCAGACGTAACCCTTTACCTAACATGAAAAGAAAACGACACTTGCAAACAAAATTCTTGAATAACTATTTTTTTTCATTTTTCGTCTCAAACACATAGTTTATGACCCCTCTTTGGAACGAGCTCGTCGAGCTCGTTCCAAAGAGGGGTCATAACCTATGTGTTTGAGACGAAAAATGAAAAAAAATAATGAAAATTAATTGGCGAATTTGTGAATAGCGCTGGCCGTTTTTGACCGTTACGTTGGGTAAAGTGTTAAGTTTATTTTCGAAATAACGGCCGAGATTGCATTTTGCCGTTTTGCGAAACAGGGTAAAAAGAACTGGATATTTAGTTTTGAGATCGAGGTCATACGGCTTTGCTATATATGATATGATCTCACTGCACTCTTCCATAATAAAAACTCTGTTTTCAGCATTAAGCTTGATTTATCTTTTTGCAGGGATGTAATGCTCATTATTACTCCAATTAGATTACACAGCAGTAGAAATCTCTTTATTTATTTGCAAAAAAAGTAATCAATCATGAATTTACCCAGTATGAAGTTACCGTTTAACCTTATCATCTACACACATACCAGAATACTACCGTTACTAGAACCGTAATCATTATCATTGATTATAAATCATGTACGTTAGAAGGGGATTAAAAGTGTATAACATGCACTCTTCAACTCAATCTATTTTCTTTTTCCTGTGTTTTTTTTTCGTTTTCATTCTAAAAGCAAAATCATCTTACAGCTAACCTTTATGGACTTTCGTTTTTCACCATCACCTCAAGGTTGGAGGAGTGAACCTGCCACCCCAAATTTTACATCGTCTCTTAATTTTTATTTGTTTAACACTCCTGGATGGGCAGCCCCGAACGATCGTCTTTGCAGTTGGTGGCTCTGTAAGGGGCGGTTGTTTGAAATTAGCTCGCTCTCTCCCCGACAACTACAACAGAATGACTGCCAACGACAACGCTACTACCCGACGAGAGAACAAGCCTTCAGAAACGTCTTCAAGCCATGACAAAGATCGAAAGAAAAAACTACCCAGGGAGATAGATAGATATGATAGATAGATAAATTTTATTTAACAATACACAAAGTTAAACAGTAAAACAAAAGTGATTTTTTTACATAATACAAATGTGCTAAGAGCATTGTTAGGCAATGGCATAGCCGGCATGGCTGTCTTCCTGTCATCGCCAGGAATATCAAAAAAGTAGGTGTTAAACAGATAGACGTAGGCCGACGTGTATTTTAGTCATAACTTCGGGTAGAATCAACTTCAGATGTTTAGAATATTGGCCTTGGTATAAGTTTTATATTATTTTCGGTCTTCAGAAAAAACGTGACTTATAACTTTTCCCGAGGCCAATAATTTGGGATGAGACACCAGGAGTATCAAACATAGACATATAAATATATTGTTTTTATACTACTCAAAGTTTGCTAAGCACCAAATATTTGACACCTCATTGTGATATTTGCTTGTGACATATTTGCGATATTTTTTTGTGGATATGATTGAAGAATGTATTGAGATGGTCCCCAGTGTTTACATTAGCGCTCTTGACAGGCAGACGTTTCGTGACAGTCATGGAAAGCATGTACCCATTGATTTTCATGAGGTTTTCTTGTACTGTCTACATGTACATGACATGTGTAGGGTATTTAATCTTCATTTCAACACAAACCCTTGTGATTTAATGATTGAATATGGCAAATGCAAATGTAAGAAGACATTTGTCTGCAGCAGAAATGTGGCGGGCTGTAAGGATGATGTAGCAAGAGACTACCCATCGCCAGGTTGGCGAAGCCCTCGGTGTGCACCATACGGTGATCATCAGAGCTTGGGCAGGATCTCAGCAGTATGGCACACCAGTAAGACGGCAAGGTGGTGGCAGAGGCAGGGCAACATCTGCAGGTGAAGACCGGCTTTTGATCATTCAGGCCCGTAGGAACCGCTTTGCCCCAGCAACCCAGCTTCGCAGTGACCTTCAGAATACATCCGGGGTAAATGTTTCGACGCAGACTATCCGAGCAAGGTTGCACGAAGGTGGTCTCCGATCGAGAAGACCATGTATTCGCATTCCGCTGTCCCGGAACCACCGCCAGGTACGATATGAATGGGCCATGGACCACGTTGGATGGACCAGAGAAGATTGGCGACCTGTCCTTTTTACAGATGAGTCAAGGTACTGCCTAGACGACACAGATAGGCGTTCTATGGTATGAAGAAGACCAGGGGAGCGATTCCATGCAGCCATCATTGCTAAGTAAGACCGCTATGGGGGAGGGTCAATCATGGTCTGGGGAGGCATCAGAAGGAATGGACGTACATAGTTCTGTGTCATTGAACGTGGTACATTGACCGCACAGCGGTATATTGATGAGATCCTGGATGCCCACTTCAGACTGTACGCAGGTGCAGTGGGTGATAGATTCATTATGATGGACGATAATTCCCGTCCTCACATTGCCCATGCTGTCGGGGAGTACCGACTGAGGGAGGGGTTTGAGCATATGGACTGGCCAGTAAGATCCCCTGACCTCAATCCAATCGAACATGACTGGGATAAGTTGCAGCCCAGCCAAGAAGTGTCCAGAAGTTTGGTGCCATGCTGGTCCAAGAATATAACAACATCCCACAAAGGACCACCAGGAACCTGATTGGGAGCATGAGAAGGCGTTGCCAAGCTGTAATTAACAGTAATGGTCTCATACTCGATATTGAACCCATACCAGTTCGCTCCGTCAACGTTTTGACAAATTTGAAAAATTTCCTCTTTTACCAATAATATCCATTTTCCATGGTTATCTTTTTCAAAAGCTAAAAACAAATGTCAAACACAAATAAAATCTTAATATCTGTACTTAAATCATTAAAGATGTAATTAAATAAAAAAATATATACTTTTCATAACAATATTTCAAATAAAACGTAAAACAGGTAGTTGGATATACTTGGTGCTTAGCAAACTTTGAGTAGTATACATATATATAGGATACATACTGTGGGTTTATTGTTCGTGACAGCCAGGGAATCTATTGTACCTGCATGAAACAGAATTCTTATATTCGTTGAATATCGAATCTCTTATGGATTTGATAAAACATTTTCGCGTTGTTGTTATCTGGTAGTTCCCCATTGTTTCGTTCCAGATTTTGGGGAAATTATGCTTCGGAAGTTCAGCCGAAAATTTCGTTCTGGGCTTGCCGACTTGGAGCCGACCTACTTCTACTTGCCCGGTCAACATGTTAGCTGATGGTGTATAAGCAAACAAGTTGTTAAACGAACCGGGAAGGTTATTAGCGTGCCAATCAAACATAAACTCATTTACATGCAGTTTATAAATATCTGTAAATATAAGAATTTAAATAGTGGGTCCATGTGACTGTTATACTTTTTATTAGTTATGATACGGATTGCTCGTTTTTGTAATTGATTTAGTTTTTCAGCTTATGAGACATGACCCCCACATGGGCACAACATAAAGTAGGTGACTGTGCACAAGAGTATAGTAGAGACTCTTTAGGGGACGGAAAGGTAGTCACACCTACTGGCCATATATCCTTATCTAGCGTCTAGGGCGCTTAAACCAATATAGTAACACCCATAACCATTTTCTAGAAAAAGAAACAGTAATAGAAACTGAGAGACAAGGCCTCCTCTACTCACGTTGGCTGAACATGCTTTGGTATTTAGTAGATAATTCATCACTGCGTTCTTGAAGGATGTCAACACGGCGACACAAACATTCCTTCTACAACTGGTACTTTCATTTTATGCACTCCGTTCTTTACGGCAATACACCATTGGAAAGTAAGTGTAAATACCACGAGTTTCTGTATATTTTCTCCCAACACAATTCTTTGAAAAAAGATATCAGGGTGCAACATAAACAAATCATCATAATTCCCTCGATCTCTTCCCCTCAAACAAAAATTATATTCAGTTGTGTATCGTAATAACTATTGATATTCCATTTTCTGACCATTTTGCATTGGTCTATTATATGCAGGGCTTAATTCACTCGATTAGTCGAGTATCAATTTACATCTTAACCATTTAAACCATAGCGGCCGTTGTTCCGGCCAGGAACATGATACGTCATAATTTCATTAAATAGGATGGATGCTAAGTCCATGTGTGTGGTAGACGAATCAATATTTTCAACGTGCAGCCCCAAGGCTGCACGTTGAAATATTAATTGGTCTACCCCTAAATAATGAACATGGACTCTTCCAGTTCCTTGTCATTGAACTAATATGGAATATGCCACCAGGGTTCAAAGGGTTAATATAAATGCATGTCTGTAGAAAATGTAATTAAAATAAATAACCCTGCTTAAACCGAACACCTTAACTTCCGTCTATTTTGATGATATATACTGAGTCGCGCTCAGTCACTCGTTGGTCAGTTCACTGCACCTGTGATCGGAATGTTGTGAGTTCGGCCCTCCCTTGCGGCATTTGCGATGTCCTTTTCAGCAAGATCCTTCACCCTTGATTGCTCAAACTGAAGCGCAGTAGCACATAATGCTTTCAACCACGGCGACCCCGGCTTAAACCCCATTTGAGCTCGGATACTACATTGAAAAGCATTCCAACTATATTTACCGCTGTTCGGTGCTTCATCTGGATACGGCTTCCTCCATTCGTATAGGTATCCACCGAAAATTATCGCCAATAGGGGTCGCAAGAGGCAAAACGCTCATATATTTCTCCGCGGACGTATAATCACTAAATACTCTTGCGATTCTATACCAAATTCACAGACCAAGTTTTCTAAATATGATTCGAGTCTAGCTCAACTCCAATCGATATCAGCGAAGAATATTCATAACTTTCATACAGAATCGGGACGAATTTAGGACAGAATTGCAGAATATCGCGGTTTTAGTTGTACTGTTAAAACTAGAAGTCCTGTCACGAACTGTGCGCTTATCTAGGATTAATTCCGTGTAGGAATTGCAAGCAATTGCCATATCGAATGGCATTCAAAGAACGACAGGTTCTCCTGGTTACTCATAGCAAACACATGCAGTGTTTCTGCCAATGGACCTCCGGGTTACCCGGAGGTCCATTGGCTGAAACATTGCTTGTGCACAAGCCTTATGTACAGAATCTGATGGCCTTACTATGGTCATAACGCGTAGAGTAACGTGCAGATCGACGTGCTATTTGTGCGCATTTCATGACAGGACTTCTAGTTTTAACTGTATGTTTTAGAAGAACTGAATGAATTGCTGAGTGTCCTTCTAATAATTGCTTTTATAGACGCGAAGGCGTGTAATAAACACAGAACGACACACACATGCGGCCTCTCGTTTTACCCTTCCACCCTGGCCCTCGTGCCATATAGATTAACCCCTTTCATACGCGTGTGTCGTTCTGTGTATTAGCGAAAATCGTCGTGGACAAAATTGTTTTATTCATATTTTATGATACATTCTTGGTCCACTTACATTCAAAATAAATAAAATATGCCGAAGTGTTCAAAAAGGGTTTTAAAAACTAAATATTCAATAACCTGAAAAGACCATTTTCCAGGCATTTAATCTACAGTTGGGAAGTACAACCACTACAAAACCAATGTCAACAGTTCTCTATTTTGTGGTATATATGAGCTGAGAACTGGAATTTTGATATATTGTACCATAAAAAATAATAGTGAACGTTTTGTAAATATGTTAATGGGGCTTGTCTAAACAGAAAACAACCACTTTGATGCTTGCAAGGATAAGGGTTTTCTTCAAAAACTATGGTCGACAATACCAGTCTGTGATATTATACAGAGGGTGTTTGCCCCAGATACCCTGCGAAAACCACTACAGAGACACTACAATTTCATGGATAGTCACGTCCCGATTTGCTAACCTTATTGAGTGTTTTCAGACAACACTCTTCTTGTCTGGATGTGATGCAACTGAAACAGTTATGATCACATTAAAGAGACCTGCCAGGCCTCGAGTTTTATCCTTCCGAGGTGGCACAAGTGCAATATCACTGTGCCACAAGTGAATATTAACCCATTCACATACGCGTGCCGTTGTGTTTATTACACGCCTTCACGTCTATAAAAACCACTATTATGACACTCAGCAAATTGACAATTATCTCAACAAAGAGAACGCATTGTATCACCAACCAAATTTGGGAGGAAAACCCATGTTACTATTTCGTCTCTTGAGTTCCAACGTGTTATATGTGCCCACTGGCACACACATTGGAACTCAGGGGACGATTATTGAACTGGTAAAACATACGATGATTACCTGAAGGGATCAGATTGGACCGATCCGCTGACACAAGCAGGCATTGCATCATCAGGCACCGCTGATTCTTTTCTAAACGCCTCACATTTCACCAGCACAAGACACGCGCACCTGGTGACGGATTTAACTAGCAAAACTTCAGGAGGATGCTTTCCAGCACACCGAAGAATCACACAGTTATGAAGCCAAGGTGGCACGAAAACAGGGAATGGTGAGGAGGAGTCCATCATTACAGTACTGGGATACAGTTCTCAACATGGAACTTCTAGGCCTTATCTTCATCAGATCACATGCTCGCTATGTTGAAAGCCTGAAGGCTTTGGTTCCATGGTTCATCGCTCTCGACCGTCATAATTATGCTCGATGGATTCCAATACACATCGGGAACACGAGGAGTCTACCAGTATCCATTGTCAAATTGATAAGCACAGTCACTGGGTCATCCACAAAACCCAATGAACTGTATATTTGCATGAGCTCAGTTACATGTACAGCGCCTTAGAATATGGTTCTGTATCTTCTGAACTATAATTTTGACGCTATATAAATATGTATAGTATTATTAAAACCACCAACAGGTTCTCGGCCACCCCAATCGACCAAGCCCATAAGCAAAACAATGACGTAGTTAAGGGTTCTGGCGGTGTAGTTGGTCTTACTGAGAATCCTTCAGCCTTTAGGAAATGGATGGTTTCAGGGCAAGAACAAGCAAGGTTGGTGAAGGAGTTTGAAGAGGAATTCTTATCAGACGAAAACGACTCCGAGTATGCATATCACTATGAAGAGGGATATTTCACACAGAAAAGATTCAAGGATCAGGCTGTGAGTCTGGCTTAGGTGATCAATGAGATGGGAAACCCTTTCCGTCATGGCAGTGATGAATTACTGGCTCAAGACACACGGAATGTTTTGGATGAATCTGTGGTGAGCACCGTGTGGACAGTCCATATTCTAGGACATGAACAGTATGACCAGTACTTCAAAAAAGTGATAAGTGATCGCACTTGCTCTATCCATTAGCCGATTAAGAAGAATGCCCTTCCTATCATCAGGTCTCCACGACCAAAAGCCAAGACAAAACAAGCAGGACAGTTTTCCTTACTCAGGAATGATGTAGCTCTGTTCACTGAACTGTACATTGTGATGCAGCACAGGGAGAGTGATATGAGTACAATTTTCAGCCATGAGAATCATCATTGTCCCCCTTCACTCTCTGAGGGTGGGAAATTGCGTTTTGCAAAGAAATCTGATCTACTGACCATTCTGATTAAGGACACACACTTTGATGATCCTGGGTCACATGATGTGAAACATCTTGACGGGGCTGCTGTGGTTCACTTGCTCCCCACTACCAACATTGTGACATTTGATAAGTATGCTGACCAGGTCTTTGTTCCACACATAAAAACATAGCTCGAAAACTGCAAAAGAGTTGAAAAAGTATGGGACACATACATCAACAGCGGCATCAAAGAATCCACAAGAGAAAGGCGAGGAAAGGGTGTTCGGAGAAAGGTTGAAGGTAAAACTAAACTCCCAGGAAACTGACCCGGCCTCTTACGCGACCCAGCCAACAAATATGAACTGTTCGCATTCCTTTCCAAGAAGATATCCTCTGTGGATTTCCCTGAATGTACAGAAATCATAATCACCTCTGGTACCACAGCTATTATTATAGGTACTGAGCGATCCATGGCAACATGCGACCACGAGGAAGCGGACACGATGCTGCTGATCCACATAGAGGATGCCCTTCTGGATGACTGTACCAGCTGTCTTGTGCGAACCGTTCATACTGACGAAGTGGTAATCCTCATTTGGAAACTTCCATCATCTGACCACCTTGTGGTCAGTATTTGGGTTGCTTTTGGTACAGGCAAGAGCTTTACATATCATCACATCATGGTATCTATGAAAAGTCCCTACCGTCCCTGTCTTCCACAGTGTCACTGGGTGTGATACCACGCCTGCATTCCATGAAAGATGCAAGAAGTCAGCATTGGAGTCAATGAACTGCTACCAAGATGTAACACTAGCATTTACCTACATGGCACTCTAACCTTTTGCAGAATTGAAAGTTGAAAGTCAACATTTCCAGCAAGACTCTCGAGGAGGACAGTCAGTCATGGGTTCCTGTGTGGAATATGTTCCCCGTTAACTCCAAAGCATGCTGTGAACTAGTGAAGTGTGGCTGCAAGAGTCAAAGTGGATGTGGCGCGAGGTGCTTATGCAGAAAGGCGCGTTGGAAGTGCACAGAACTCTGCAGGTGCCAGTCTGAGAAGTAATAAACAGTGTTCTTACTTCACACATGAGAACTCATAGCCATACTAGGGGGAATCCATACAAGTGACATTGTTGAAGAATCATTCACACAAAACAATCTGAACATACAAAGGATGACACATGCTGAAGAAATTCCACATGTTGATATGCTGTTCATGCAGTATTTCTAATGACAACAATTAACATTTTTCCGTTTTATTTGTTTTTTTTACAACAGTTATGTACAGTTTCTTTTTTGTGCTAACAAAAATCATCTAATACTTTTATAAATGATATATTTATATTCCTTGGCCCTGAAAATGTGTGTTTAGGTACCAAGATTGTGTTGTAAAGTGGCTTAAAAGCTGAGATAACGGTAGAAATAGGTTTTTACAAGGCGGCCATTTTGAAAATCCAAGATGGCCGCCTTATTGTATCTGGACGAGGTGGTTCCTATCAAAAATGCGAAGCCAAGGTTATGGAGAGCATATGGGAAAAATTTTATGCTTTTGTCGGGAAAGTCCACATCCATCTCATATACGTCCCTAAGCCACCTGACTAAAAACAAGAACAATGATCGAAATTCTGGGCATTATCGCATGAAATGCAGACAATCAGAAACCTAATATGCGATCATTTTCACATTCGTAGTTAAAGTATATTTGTGCCGTAATATAACAGGTTATGCGGAGATGGGTCATATACCGATATGGACCAAACACAGAACTGGCCCCGCAAATATATAAATACGTTTCTGACGATAATTATGTCATACATTTTTGTGTCAAATTGATGCGAGGTCGTTTCATTTGGATTGCTACTTCATAATTTACAGGACTAATTTTTGGTGCCGCCAGAATATTGATAGACAAGAAAAATGAGTAACCAGCATACTGGCAGAAGGCTCCATCTGGATTTCTGATTGTGGTTATTCGAATTGAAGTAATTAGATTTATTCCATTAGTCTTTCTCGAAGCAAGGACAACGAGGTGATAAATTTGATTTGATACCTTATGAATAGGCAAAGGTTGGATAATTTATCAATGGTTTCTATAGCAGTCATACAGCTTTACAAAACGAGATGCCACAAGGCAAGATTTAAAATATTTTTCCTCTTGATCAACTCAATATTTTGACGATGGGTAGAAATAAAGCGAAAAAATAATGATGACATTTGCATATTTTGACGATGAGTAGTTTGAAAAAACAATGATGACATTTGTACTTCAAAAATTCAAAACATCCATTTGTGCGTCGGCTGGGGTGGTGTGAACGCACCTCCCCACAAAGTTAGAGTTCCACATGGCGGACTATCTCCCATTTGTGATTTAAAAATTTTGATAAAATGGGACAACCTAACTTACTCCGATGTATAGTACTCGCTTTGGCTTAACCTCGGAGAGTATGATGTATCGAGGGTAAGTTGTGGTAAAAACATAAATGTTCTCGTTTGCATGTAGTTTCTGTGAAATGCATTAAACATTATTACCACTTTTGAGGGCGTTCCTAGCACATTAACAATGTTTTACCGGGCGTTGAAACCTCGTAATGCTCAACAAGTACAAGTCATGTGACGTGTTGGGCTGTTATTGACTATAACAGCCCAACACGTCAATAACAGCCTGACACGTCTAAATATAGACAATGACGTCACATCTCTCAGCCGATCAACAATATTTTTCCCAGATTTCCATTGGGATCAAAATTCAATTCGGATTTTTTTAATTTGTAAACACAATTAACACATTTGTTTCAAGTGTTTCCCTTTGTGTCACGGATAGATAATGTACCAAATATAGGTAGCGATACGCACAAAGTAAGTGATGACATCTTTGATGAATAAACTCCTTGTCTAAAGTTCGCATTTCGAAGATATATTTCATCATCTAACTTCCCAAATTTCGCCGTAGACTGATCAGACAATAGTCATGTTACCCGGTTTGTTTGTCAACAAATCAGACGATAGTGTCGCTGTTTTTTAATTCTAAAATGCCAAACTTCGTTTATTTATCTTATTTCCATATAATTTAATTGTAATGTACCCGATGTACGAAAGTGGCAATAATAGAAATAACATGACTTTGTCGGGCATTACAGTGTATCAACGGCTCAACAGTAATGGTTAACAGCCCTTGAGCTTATTAGCGGCCCTCGACTTCATCGCGGGCCGCTAATAAACTCTTGGGCTGTTAACCATTTCTGTTGAGCCGTTAATACACTGTAATGCCCTTCAAAATCATGTTATTGTTATATTAATTCTTTTTTATAGCTTCAGCAAAAAAAAGGATCAAAGTGCCCAGGCGTTTCAGAGAAACCGGTTGCATGTCCTGAGGTTACAAGCCCTGTATTTTGCATCGAGCATATCGCCGTTTAATTTCTGCCTGAATCACATACTAAAAGAATTACGTATATAGACAATATACATATAGTGTTTTTAATATCTGGATTATACAACGAGTTGAAATATAGTTAACATTTTCTAGGCTCTGCCGAGAAAATATGAACTATATTTCAACGAGTTGTATAAACCAGATAATATAAAAAACACTATATGGATATTCTTTTATCTGATAACAAACAGCAGGCAGTGTCACTCATTGGGGCTTATATTCACTTTTATGCTAATTCCCACGGGCCTCTCTAGAGAACGAAACAAAGCAAACGCGATCTTTTGGTTGTTGCTGTACAATCATAGACACTGTTTGCAGTTCATCTATTATTCATGGGGTTTTCAGCTCTACCTGGCGAACATGATAGTGTGTATTATTACCACTTTAGCGGACGTTCTCTAGTACATTAACAAAGTTTAACAGGGCATTACAAGAACGCAACGCTCAACTTCAAAAGGTCACGTGACGTGTCGGGCCGTTAATGGGTTAAAACTCTCATTAACAGCCCGACACGTCACATGATTTTTGTTGCTTGCTGTCGTACACTCGGAGATGGAAACGGTTTTCGGAAATGGTTTCAACTAGTAAACAATGTGATTTTTATTTAAATTGTTAAATATGTAAAATGTCCGGCAAAGCTAGCCTCATAAGAACAAGCAGCTGTATATAGTAAGTAAGTCTGTATACATTGTAAGCCTTTATTCCTGACATAAAAGCGGTAAATATCAGGTCTGTTTCTAACTTTCCTAACTTCGTTGCAATTGAAAACGTACCGGTGCAGATCACGTGATGTAACACCGGTTTGTTTGACAACAGACGATACTATCATCTGTCAAACTTGAAAACTTTAAAATGCCTTGTAAGGTACAGGGTCAAAACTTTCTCAGAATCCCAGTGATAATAATAGTAATAACATGACTCTGTCGAGCCTTGTGGTTTATTGACAGCCCAACAGGTGTGAATAACAACCCTTCCGTTTATTAAAGGCCTTCGACTTCGTCTCGGGTCTTTTAGAATCTGTCGGGCTATTATTAACACCTGTTGGGCCGTTAATAAACCACAATGCCCTCCGAAGTCATGTTATTGTTATATTCAATGGAAAAGTTTCCAATTTTCATTAATTATGGTCCACTTTTGTTTTTATTTACAATTTGTACGAAACGTTTTTACAGGTAGCAGACGAACTTGTAATTAGAGCTGTATTTTGTTCGTGGACGCAGACGTAACTATAAATAACGCACTCCACATTACTGACATTCTGGTAATTTCTTCATGAGGTTTTGAACGAAGTTGGTTGTAATTATTTCTTTGTTTCAGCAAAATAAACAGAAAATTTACATGTTTATACTTATAGAAAATATGTCATATTATTTCGATTAACCATTTACCCAACGTAACGGCCAAAACCGGCCAGCGCTATTCTCAAAAATCGCCAATTAATTTTCATTATTTTTTCATTTTTTGTCTCAAAAACATAGGTTATGACCCCTCGTTGGAACGAGCTCGTTCCAACGAGGGATCATAACCTATGTTTTTGAGACAAAACATCAAAAAAATTAGTTATTCAAGAATTTTTTTGGCAAGTGTCGTCTGCTTTTCATGTTAGGTAAAGGGTTAAAAATTTCACTTGCTCCTTCAACGTACAATTCAAACCTGCATTCTGAAGTTTATGAATGAATGAAAATGGAATCGAACGAAGTCAAAGGTCGTTCGCTTAAATTATAATTATATACAACACCCGTTGTATATACTTCAAGAACGATTTTCCTAGCACTAATTTAAATAAATTTTCGTTGGGGGTACCCCAGATCCCTCGTTTACCGCTTCGGGCCTTCGGCGCTCACAGGCCCAGTCCTACAAATTGTCCCGGTGTGACAGGAATGATAGTCCGTAGGAAAATTAGTCCCTCTGGACTATTATTCCGCGGAATTATAGTCCTAGGTCTAACATTCCTAGGAATAGTAGTCCGCCGGACTACTATTCCTAGGAATGTTAGACCTAGGACTCTAATTCCGCGGAATAATAGTCCAGAGGGTCTAACGTTCCTACGGACTATCATTCCTGTCACACCGGAACCCTTCCTCTTTCTCAGCGGCCTGGCTACGCTCTTGGTCAACAATGTAGTGGTGACATAGCTGAAAAGATAGATGGAAATAGATGGAAAGAAAATAAATATCCCTATAAAAGTTTTTGAGTTGAACACATTTCAGGGCAGTGGGTAAAGGAGAAATATAGAATAAATAGATACTGGGGTCGGTAATCAGATTTAAACCACGAGTACGATAAGAGTTTTAACCACTCGGCTTGTCGAGTGGTTAAAACCCTTATTCTACGAGTGGTTTAAATCTGATTACCGGCCCTAGTACCTATTTGTTTTATTTATACCATGCTCTTAATAAATAATCGACTTTGTCACCTAAAATGGAGAAAAACGACACTTTCTATCGCAGACACATGCATGGTTTGTTTTGTTTATATCTGCGCCGGTGGGCAGAACTACCGGCTGCATGTGAATGCTTGATTGATAGCTAGACACATCGCAAAAGTTGATTGAATTTACCTTGCTTTTTCAGTCAAATTATTATTAACAATTCTTAAATTTTATTTTAAGTATTCAATTGTAGGTATTTTAAACTTAATAAGTCATTGCACGTAGTAGATAGTACCGTAAAACGTCGTGTGTTTGGATGAAACATCGCGAAATGTGAGTGTATCGAAGTTGGCAAATTACGTCATGTCACGTCGTGTATGAACTTTCTACTGTGGGTGTACATTTTGTTTAACCGCAGCAGACACTTTACACCGGTAGTGGGATTAAAAGCTAAAATTTAACATACAGGTTTATAACAGGTTCTAACATAGGCGAGCATGGTTTTAATGATACTTTTACAGGAAGACGACCAAAATAAGCACTATGCTTTCTGTGGAATCCCTTCACTTTGGGGCTTATCATATTCACTGTATACTGCCTACCAAGTTCTGTGTATCTACAATTATGTTGTTTTATTTTTGTTTTGTATAAAATGATGTATGCATGTATAGAGATATTTTCAATAAATATTGTTTAAACTAAATGATACTTTTTGTTATTCTTGAATAAAGCGTTTGTCCTAGCAGTGAAACGTCCTATGCAAAGTGAACAAGAAGCGAACAATTTGGTTTCAATCTGGTAAGCAGTGATGTGGATCGAACGGTATTTCATAAACAAACATTGGTTCTAATTGAACAGTTATAAATTTCATTCGATTATTTTTTGTTAAAGGTGTTTTGTCATGACATTGTGAAGACATTCGCGAGAATGGCGATCAAAATATAAGGCGTTTTTGTATAATTGGGCGGATTTCTTTGGCGAAGTGTTAAAAAGCGTGAGACGTAACCCTATCGAAAACAGTTTACACTGATTTGTTTTTATCTCCGTCATCAGATCTTTGTTGCTTGGAAGGCAGGGGAAAAATAACACACGAAGCATCCAAGGATTCCGTGGAGCCGTTAAAACGTGTGTGTGTGTGTGTGTGGGGAGGGGGGGGGGGGTGGATATGGACGTGCCTCCTATAGCTTTTAACCGCAGACATGCTATACGTTCAAGCAACGGGTTTAAACATTTGAGAGTAAGCAAAATTTTAATGTCACTATATACTGGCATTTTCGTTATACATTATCTGCAAATATAAATAAATTGAGACCCCCTTGACCAATGTCGAGTTCTCATTCCACCAGTCAATATTTGTAAGTAATTCGGCGATATTATGCCCTGTTTGTTGGCCCACTTTTCACGGAGTTTGCGCACTGTCTTCCGCTGATTTAATGTCATGTTACTTTACTTCTTTCATAACCCACTTATAGATATTCCAATCCATTTGTACTCAATTTGGCTTGAAAACACACAACATTTTGTGGAACTACTGAGAAAAATAATATAACAGTAGCTGTAATGACGCTTCATTCACGATCATTTAGTAAACAAATTTTCTTATTATTTATTTATTTATTGGTGTTTAAGGTCACATATTTCTGCACAATGGCTAATCATGACCTCGACAGTTTTACGGGTGGAGGAAGCCGGAGTACCCGAAGAGAACCACCGAGCAATGGCGAGCAACTGTCAGCTCCCCAACATACTAACTCCACACAAGCAGGGTTAGCATTGGTTGAAGACAGTGCACCATCGACGTGCACTACTCCTTAGTACACAACGTCACCGTACCCCCCACGTGGGCGATGGGGGTGAAGTATCTTGCCCAAGAACACAACGCGGTTGCCGCAGGTGGGATTCGAACCGAGGACCTCTCGGCTTGTAGCCTGCACGTCTACCTACTAAACCACCGCGTTCTCAGTGAAAGCTGTTAACCCTTTACCTAATACGAAAAGAAGACGACACTTGCAAACAAAATTCTTGAATAACAATTTTTTTTTATTTTTTGTCTCAAAGACATAGGTTATGACCCCTATTTGGAACGAGCTCGTCGAGCTCGTTTCAAAGAGGGGTCATAACCTATGTTTTTGAGACAAAAAATGAAAAAAAAATAATGAAAAATAATTGGCGATTTTTTAGAATAGCGCTGGCCGGTTTTGGTCGTTACGTTGGGTAAAAAGTTACGGAGATATGATTCTTATGATTCATATTTTGATATCCCTGCGCTTATTTGTCGCAGCACCTCTGACTCTCTGGAGTAGATGTTGAAACTGATATGTCGTTATCCAATGATTTACTTGAATTTCCTACATTGCAGCCTGCACCTCTACCTACTGAGCCACCGCGCCCCCACAAACTTTCTTATAGTATTGCTAAAGTTATTAAAGATCCGTTCAAATTTTATCTCGACTGAGAAACATTTCTTGAGTAATTTAAAGAAAATGACTTTTTATGGTGTTTTTTAAATTTTTGATTCAATCTTCTGGAATATTTTGGATGGTCTAAAAGTGAACATTTGGGAGTAGCAGTCCTATCTGTATTGTATCGTGTCCACATAATGGTAGGTAAATCCATCATATTAGCATTTCCATCATTCCAGTCGAATGAAACGAAACACAGGCGATGGACTATTTAACTGGTAAAGTGCTGAGTTTTTTCTGACAACAAATCAAAGCTCATCATATACTGCTCTATTACATTTAATTGGATAGTGCCTTGTAGGCACTATCCAATTAAATGTCAGAGAGCAAGGTATTGTTTTAAAAATCTGATTCATATCAGGGACAATAAAGGCTTCCTCAGGCAGAATGTAGCTACAGACAGTTATTACCTGTCACTTTTAGTAAAGCCCAAAATAGGACTTCCAGCACTCTACCTGTTAAGGCGAAAACTGGTTCCAGGCCACGAGAGTGTCAACTGTTTACAGAATTTGTCCGTATTGAGAGTTTGCGTCAGTGCAGTAGACCTACCGCTGGCTTAGTCTATTCCTTCTACTTCTGCCATCTCGTCCCCCGAATTCCAATGTGTTCTATGTGCCAGTAGGCACATAGAACACATTGGAACTCAGGGGAAGATTTTACAACCTGAAGTTTAGCCCTAGGGATGGGAAATGGTTGAAACAAAAGAAATGGACCGAATCATGACCCCAACGTGCAAAGCACACCATAAAGAGACTAGTGATTATTTGTAAATTGGTAATATACGATTACTATCTATTGCGTCACTCACATGCAACGTAATGGTAATCCGTCTGTGAAAATGCTAATATGATGGGATTACCTCCCCTTATCTGGACACGATGGAATAAAGATAGACTGCTACTCCGAAATGCATTTTAGACTGTCGATATTCTTACTGTGCGCATTCTCGTATGTGCGTGCAGAATGTCTTCTATGGAGTAAGTAATTGAGTGAAGAAGAACAGCAAGTGTAGACAAGACGAGGGTTTCATATTATTTTACAGAACACGTGTATTACGCACGTATAGACGCCTGTCGGTGTTCGTGATTGTCGGGTGACCGAATTTACAATATGCAGCCAGATCTATGAAGATTATCACAATGGAGAATCGTTGAGTATGACAAAAGGAGTTTAGATGTCAAAGTTTTCTTAAACATGTTTCCATTACAGATTTTACGAGTTGTGTTGTCCAGAAGGGTCCGGATTCTCGGAAGTCTTTTTCGCATAGGATCTGTTCCGTTTTTTCTCTCTATATAAGAACCAAACCAGGCTGCCTGGTACATGTACTAAATATATCATTGATAATCTATCTTTTTGACGAACGGAGAAGCATGTAATTCAAACAGATCATCAATTTAATGTATCCTGTCTTTATTGAAAAGAGGATCAGTATGGACATCCCATCTTTTGTTATTAATTATTGGTAGTGATTGCTTTCGCATAATTAATAGTTTCTTATTTTTCGATCTGTACCCCATATTCCACTTACGTATTACAAATACGTATGTATTAGAAAAGTTTTCAGACTTTCTGGAAACTACACTTTGCGCGCGCCCTTATGGCGTGGACCTTGAATGGCAATTCTTCATCAAGCGTATTTCCAATGACTTTTCTGTTTCGATCTCTCCATCCATACCTATTTTGGGGTTATTTAGTTTTAACCCCTGACAAAGATTACTGTTTTTTATACTCGGAATCCGTACGATGTGCGTGTGTGGTTCTTTGCACTCAGCAGTAGCTGTTTCGCGAGCATCGTTCAAATGCTTTTTGAAGTTCCTCGTTAAAATACGTATTTAAGTCATTGCTAGCGTAGCCTGAGTAATGTACAGTGATTATCGGTGAATGTTAAAGGATTCCGTGGGGTTGAGTTGCTAATGCACAAAAGAAAAAGAGTCGGTCCTAGAATTGAACCCTGTGGAATACTACAACTCTGTTTTGCCGATTTATGTTGCCCGCACATAACTTATACTGAGATTCGTTTAACAAAGAGCTTCTAAATCATCTGTTGGCAGGACCTCTGATGCCATACTTTCAAATTTTATCTTATAGAATTTCATGGTGTAAAAAACTTTGGATAAGTCCAGGAACAAAGCTACTTTTCCCCCTGGAGCGCGGTGGCCCAGTAAGTAGAAATGCAGGCAGGGCCGGATTACGATTTTGTAGGCTTCCTTGGGCTACAGATACTGTGACTGTGAGGCCCCCGGTGATAATTAACAAAATTGCAAATCCACAAACACAAATGTATAGGATAACGTAAATTCAAATTACATCACAGAACAATGCTAATCTACCCTCTATGAGCACTTTTATCTTTGGTGCAAGCACAACCGCAAAGCAATGACGAAAGAAGAAAGAAGGTTTCGATGGCATGAGTGATTTATTGTACAGGCCCTAAGCGAGTATGAAATCGTCTCATTGTGATCAGGATTGTCAATGCCAACGAGTTGGAATAATGGGCAAGAAAAAAATCCAGTATATTATACAGTATATTAATTGAGCCGTTTTAAAGAGATAATTCAGCTTAATTATACTTTCATTCTGCATTTACAAATGAAGTAACTTATCACAGTAGATTAATTTCACTTAATCTCTGGAGTCCCTTAGCTGGCGGAGGCCCCTGGGCTGCAGCCCATAAAGCCCATACCTTAATCTGGTACTGAATGCAGGCAGCAAGCCGAGAGGTCCTCTGTTCAAATCCCACCTGCAGCAAACGCGTTGTGTCCTTGTGCAAGGCGCTTAATCCCAATTGCCCACGGGGCACGGTGGCATTGTGTACTAAAGCGTACTGCTCGTCGATGGTGCACGTCTTCAACCAATGCTAACCCTGCTTGTGTGGAGTTAGTACTTTGGCGATTCTTACAGTTAGTTGCTCGCCGTTGCTCGGTGGTTATATCCGGGTACTCCGGCTTCCTCCACCCGCAAAACTGTCCGACACGATGTGACGTTGGCTGTCGAAAGTGTCGTTAAACCTCAATAAATAAATACTTTTACCCCTAGTTTATTATTTTATATTGCAGTACTTTTTGAGAGTTAGACTAATGAATGCATTTGTAGTGATCGTGAACCACATGATGTTAATTGCGTAACTGCCTTTGTTCGAGAGAAGGGTTAAAACAGTTATACAATCTCATTCACTGAGTGCTGGTCGGTCTAAGTGAACACTTTGTTACTGTCATCGACTAAACAGCTGTATAACCAGGCCATGCTGTGCAGTACATCCGCGGTGGACTGGTGGTAATCCACGCGTTCGCAGTGATGTCCACGCATGCGTTTTCCAGGCAATAAAAAAACGAAATTTGATGGACGGGTGAACATGGAAGGGGTTGGGGGCAGGGTCAAACAAGGGCACTCACAACCTGATATCAGTAGTGACTCCATGTGCCTTAGAGGCATACTAGGAATACAACACACAAAGCTTTGTTTGGGACTCACATTTTGGGATCGATATATAACAATTTTTTTAAATACAGAGCCAAAAAGGTGAATTTTTCTCGACTTTAAAGGACCTAGTAGAGACAAATCAAATGAGAGAATCTTTGGTCATATCTTACGAGTACAGTACGTGGAGAGTGTATTATCATTAAATCACACGTAGAGTGGAGATTCCACCCGAGCAATAATTGCAAGTTTGTTGCAAAGCATAACCTTCACAAGCAAAGTTTCAGCCAATGGACCTCCGGGTTAAACCCGGAGGTCCATTGGCTGAAACTTTGCTTGTGTTTTTGTCCATATGTACAGAAATTGAAAGTGATATTTTGGGTGATACTCCACTCCGCGGGTGTTTAGTTACAATCCACTCTCCACGTACTGTATGTGCACTCCCTTTCTGCTAATTCACAATAAAATTGCAAAGACAGATTGATAAAGATAATGTTGGCTTAAATTCCGCCCTCTCTCTCTCATACCTCTGTCTCTGTCTGTCTGTCTGTCTGTCTGTCTGTCTGTCTGTCTGTCTGTCTGTCTGCCTGTCTGTCCCCTCTCTCTCTCTCTCTCTCTCTCTCTCAATTACTTCAGGAACAAGTTGGCGTGCGCACGTGCCCACGGTGCCCACGGTGCCCACGGTGCCCCAGGTCCCTACATCCTTGTCGCTTACAAAGACAACAAGGAACTAAACTGGGTCCCATCTACGAAGTTAGATATAAAATCACTGAATGTTATTTGGACGCAGCGATTCGTCAAAATCATAATCAATGATTGTATGTTTCAGTTTTCACATCTGTCTCAGCAAGCTTAACATATATATGGCTAGGGCCATGCGAAGCTTCGAATATTAAATTGCTATTCGGTTCGATTCGTTTATCGGCTGCCCGATTCTTTTCCCGTCGAATCTTTTCATAGGAATATTGCTTGGTGTCAGTCATCTACGTCAACTCACAAAACATATAGTTAAGATGGAAATTGTACATAAATAATATGGAAAATAAAGACTGAGTGTAATTTCTGCTATATTAATATAAATAACATCTGCACGTTTGCCACCAACCATGCTAATTCTAATCTCACTTGTCACAACCGTTCTTGAAGGCAAATTTAAAGTGTCCAAACAATGCCGACGATACTCTGTTGCTAGCGATTACCCATGTGCAATACCTAGTACCGGTAATTCTCTCGTAGGGGAGCGCGGTGGCTCAGTAGGTGGAGGTGCAGGCTGCAAGCCGAGAGGTCCTCGGTTCGAATCCCACCTGCGGCAACCGCGTTGTGTCCTTGGGCAAGGCACTTCATCTCCATTGCCCGCGTGGGGGCACGATGGCGCTGTGTACTACGGTGTACTGCACGTCGATGATACGCATGTCTTCAACCAATCTAACCCTGCCTGTGCTGCAGTGCGGAGTTACGATGTTGGGGAGGTGGCAGCTGCTCGTCGTTGCTCGGTGGTTCTCTGCGGGTACTCCGGCTTCCTCCACCCGTAAAACTGTCACGGTCTTGATTAGCCATTGTGCATAAATATGTGACCTTAAACATCAATAAATAAATGAATAAATAATTCTCTCGCATCCATTCCTGTTTTTGAACTATAATCCTTACTAGGTGTCAGGGCAAAGCCAGCCTAAATATAGGGGCAAGGGGCCTCATATTTAAAGATATTGTAAGTTCAAAATATATTCCGCATCAAGGCGAAAACCCACGTGAATTTCACTTCTCTGTAAAGCTGGACATAGAAAAAACACACGTGGTGTATATCCAGCTTTAGCGAAGGGACCCAGGGGAGAAACGGTATGTTAGATAAGGTCTAATCTCATTTAACTTATACAGTAGTCGCGAGTCTTACGAGACGTAATCGGTTGGTGTCAAGATGTCGTCACGGTCAATTGAGAAACGAAATTCTAAAACGATAGAAATGTCTATCGTATCGTCACCTGGTCATTAGGTAACAATCATGGCAAGAACGAATCGGTTTTCTCGACAAGTGAAATCCCCGTTAAGTCACGCGCGAGATGACTTGTATTGATTCTGTCTCGATATACGCCATCTCCCACCGTTTTGACAGATGGATGGATGAGCGTCCGTCCACCTGACAGTTTAGGGTAAAAAGTATATATACCCGGAAGAGCAGAGCATTAGACACACACTTGGGGTCACACACACGTTGGTGAAGTCCAGGACTCTGTTTCCTGGCATAAGGGTACCTTCGATCACAGGACCCTGAAACGGCTGGAATCGCCAGAGAGGGCATTCCATGATTGATTTAGCTTAACGTTGATAGGCGGCTACGGGGCCGAATTCGTGAGAAGGAACACCCCAGGTGGAACGTTAAAGTTTAGATTGTCGAGAAGCAGGTATCGGCCTGCAATAGTCAGAAGTGTAGGTTAATTGTATTGTGCGTATTAACCCTTTGAAGTGTCAGACTGATTGCGTTCTGTGTAGTTTGTTTTGCTGTCGAAGCATCGCAATACCGACTGGGGATCGGTGTGAGTGACAATTTCGCCCTAGCACAAAAAGGGCATTTGTGAATCGTGAATTCAACCAGGAACGGTGAATATTTCAATAGGACTTTCACGGAGGACTTTCAAAAGGCACATAAGGTATGAGTAGACAATATCTGACCCAAATCAGAAGTACGGTGTCTTTATAGATGACGAACATTGCTGGTCGGAACCCTCCGACAGCCAGAGGTACAGTTACGCGCAGACGTTGACATTTGAGCCTAAGCGGGTGAAGCTCTTATGGCGAGCTCACATTAATAACATTTCAGATTTGTGAAGCTCTTATGGCGAGCTCACGGTAGTAACATTTCCAGTGTGTAGACTATAGTGCCAGTACAGGGCTATAGAATGACTAATGGATATGATTATTGAGAATTGTTTAACCCTAGCGACCCATTTTCTGTGAAAAGAATCGAATTGTTGATTGTTGAAATATTGAAACGGATTTATTTTTATGTGTAAATAAAAGAATCGTTGTTACTTTAAATCATTCTTTCCATTATACAGCCTGAAGTGATTAGGAATCACACCTAACGGAAATCGAACCTATTTCAGGCCAATTTGGCAGAGAAGGAATCACGGCGTCGGTCTAACTCAGCTCCCTGCGCCGAGTTCGCGACACTTGGATTCCGACCCTCCACGTTGGTCTAATTTTCCCGCAACTTCATCAGCGGGACTAAATAACCCCACGTCAGCCCAGGCCTTACGGGGCCTCAGGTGTCCCTGACACTAGGTAATATTCCAACTGTATCATCAGCGCATGCCTTCTTCGTTGATGATATAGTTGGAATATTTTATCAGTCCGGACTCGCGCGATCACATGCGAGCAAGTCAGTTTTCCAGCCTCCTTCCCTAATAAATCATCTACAAGACGGCGCTAATTCGATGCGAGGTCGATTCGATTTCGAATAACAGACCCGACTGGATTCGAGATTCGATTCGAATCGAAAATATGTGCTTAAAAGTAGAGCTGTAGGTTAACCGAAACCGAACCGAGGTTTTGGGGTTTTTTTTAAAACCGAAACCGAAACCGTCGACATCCCGTAATCTAAGGTTTTTCGTTTTTTATTAAATACTCCCATGCTGCAGAAATTCACAGAATGTAGCCATCCCAGAGTAGTGAGAGTACCCAGACACTGCCAATGGCAGTGTCTGGGTACTCTCACTACTCTGGGAAGGCTACATTCTGTGAATTTCCGACATTTCAGTTTAGTTGTGTTTACAGCTTTCCTCAAGTTGCGTGTAGGTATCAGACCTCGAAAAATGGCCAAGCACAATAAAAGTTCTGTATATTTATGTAATTATTATATTGGCCTTCCTGATTCTTCATGTATTATAGCTTATTTCGGGCATTCATTGAGTTTCTCTCAGTTTCACTGCCATTCAGTTATGACTCCGGACATAAGAATGAGTTTTATTGAATTTTATTTGGCCTCATGAACAAACCGAAAAACCGAACCGAACCGAGGTTTTACTCCACCTGAAAAACCAAAACCGAACAAGAAATTTAAAAACCCACAGCTCTAATTAACTGGGCCCTAAATATGGCTTTGTCTTACAGTAAGACCCAAATATAAGATAACACACTGTGTCGAAATATTAAACGGAGAGGAATATATATATCACATCGCGTGGATCAATCACGTGGCTTTAATTGCGTAACTGCCTTTGTTTGAGGGAACTGTTAAAAACAGTTATACACTATCATTCAACGAGAGTTGGTCTGTCTGTATGAAACACTTTGTTTCTGTCATCAAATAGACAGCTATATAACCAGGCCATACTGTACATTTGGATAATGAATTTGAACAAACAGTGGAACTGCAGTGTGGAAGCTGAAACGTAAAACATTTCCCTTAGGTTAATACGCCATATCACTCAAGCGCGTGTTTCATAGATTACCTCATTCAATCTGCTATAGAATTCCACATAAAGTAGTCTAGGTCTCAGTTTTAAGCATTCAATCACCATTTGACAAATTGTCCTCAATCTCAAGACTATAAACCTGGCGATCGATCTATCCATAAAAAATGATTTTGGTTCTTGTATGCAGTTGTAATGTGTGTTTCAGTCAGACTGAAAGATATTAAAGACAGCGGCACTGACGCATTGAGAATCAATTTTATTCCAATACAGCACGGTACAGGCATGCCGATTGTTTGGAAAGGTTGTCTAAGGCTCTGCAAAGATGACTTCAAAGGCTGTTTGCGTTCGTTCCCACCTAAAGGCCTCGAATCAAAAGAATATAACCACTGACGGTCCCTGTAATCGGTTCTCTTTACTGATACAGTACGGCCGCCGTGGACTGGTCCCTTTCCACGGGTGGGCATATGTCCACGGACGCAATAATATTAGATTCCAAACACTAATTATGGGGATAATCATCAAACATTTAATAAATGAAGCACCGGGTACAACCCGGTGCTTTATTAATTAAAATTTTGCCGATAATGATTTTTATTACAAGGTAAACGCATACATGGACATCACTGCCCACGCGTGGATTTTGACCAGTCCACTGCGACTGTACTATATTTTCGTCAGAGTACGAGACTCTTAATCTCGGGATCACGGGTTCGAGCCCCAAGTTGGGCGCCAATATCGCAGAGTGCTGGTTACTATAGTCGAGCCATCTTCCGAAAATGTAAAATGAATCTGGGAAACTATTTCATGTTTATCACTTTATATACATCGTTTATTAATTTTTTTTTATTACAAGGTAAATGCATACATGGACATCGCTGCCCACGCGTGGATTTTGACCAGTCCACTGCGACTGTACTGTATTTTCGTCAGAGCACGAGACTATTAATCTCGGGGTCGCGGGTTAGAGCCCCAAGTTGGGCGCCAATATCTCAGAGTGCTGGTTACTCTTGTCGAGCCATCTTCCGAAAATGTAAATTGAATCTTGGAAACTATTTCATGTTTTTCACTTTATATACATCGTTTATTAAAATTATCACAGATGAAGATTATGTACAAATTTCACATGAACAGACTTCATCAACAGATATCATTATCTGTACAGATTCTATAAAAATATATAAAAATAAATTGTATTTCGAAAATGATATCATGGAAGCGATTTCCGGGATAAAACAGAAGAAACGAAATTCAATTGAAAGCTCAGTTGCAAGCGATCGGGGCAAAATCGCCGATCATCTCGTAAATGCACTTATGTATTTATTCATTTATTTATTGGTGTTTAAGGTCACATACTTATGCACAATGGCCAATCGTGACCGTGACAGTTTTATGGATGGAGGAAGCCGGAGTACCCGGAGACAACTACCGAGCATCGACGAGCAACTGTCAGCTCCTCAACATTTTAACTCTGTTCAAGCTCCGCTCAAGCAGGGTTACAGCGATTGAAGACACGTGCACCATCGTCGACGTGCAGTACGCCTTAGTACACGGCGTCATCGTGCTCCCATGTAGGCAACCGGGATAAAGTGCCTTGCCGTAAATGCACTTGGAATTAATACATGAAGTGTATGAATAACCACTTCTTACCATTTCGGAACGACTTAGATCTCTTTCACTAGCAAAACTCAAACATCTACATAATATCAAACAGATACGAATTCTAAATAACCGCCAAAACAAAACAAAACATCAGGCAATAAAACAAAATAATTTCCCGCCACTCCAACAATCGTAAGCTCACACCAAACCTTTAATAAAATTTAAGCCAAGCCAATGAGCTGTCGCAAGGAAGCGACGTATAATAAATACATAACAGGTGAACATGTAGAATTAATAATCTGAAACTAAAGTATTTAGGAGCTGAAATAAATGTAATTTGTCTGAATGGTTTGTTATACAGATGAACATAAAAAGTGAAAGAGTAGCAAAAATTGAACACTATTACATTCGCTCCATTCAAAACTTAAACATATATAAATCGTTAGTACATAATGGGAGGAACTCTTCGACCTGGTAACTAACAAAATTGATTACTTGCAAAATGATGACGAGTCAATAATGTTCAACTATATCATGCAAAAAACATCCCCAGATTATGCAATCCTATCTGTATTGTAATCCGACGATTCTTCATACAACGGGAAGACAACAACTCGGGAAACTGAGCTCCAGCGAAGAAACGCTTAAGAATGTGGCAAGAATACTGCACACAGTAAAGAAATCAATTATATATACAATCATGCGAACCTATACATACATGCACACACACACGCACACACACACACATATAAATATATATATATATGTATTTGTGTGTGTGTGTGTGTGTATGTGTGTGTGTGTGTGTGTGTATGGGTGTGTGTGTGTGTGTGTGTGTGTGTGTGTGTGTGTGTGTGTGAGGGTGTGTAGGGGTTGGTATGTGTATATACATATGTTCAAATGAATATATGTGTGTGTGAACATGTGGCTGAAGGTCAGCGTTTTGTTGTTGAGAACTGAGAAGAGACCAAAGAGCATAAAACATTACGGAATCGCAAATATTATATATTTATCATTATATTATCAAAGGACTTTACTCTAATTAATGACAGGATAGACTATTGCTGATGATGTTTTGCCAAATGTAAATGTTATTAATTATTGTTCACTATTTTTGTATTGTTATCCATGTAATCTGCCCCAATGCCGGCGATTTATTGGAGAGCTGTAGGTTTTTAAATTCCTTGTTCGGTTTCGGTTTTTCAGGTAGAGTAAAACCTCGGTTCGGTGCGGTTTTTCGGTTTGTTCATGAGGCCAAATAACATTCAATAAAACTCATTCTTATGTCCGGAGTCATAACTGGATGGCAGTGAAATTGAGTGAAACTCAATGAATGCCCGAAATAAGCTATAATACATGAAGAATCAGGAAGGCCAATATAATAATTACATAAATATACAGAACTTTTATTGTGCTTGGCCATTTTTCGAGGTATGACACCTACACACAACTTGAGGAAAGCTGCAAACACAACTAAACTGAAATGTCGGAAATTCACAGAATGTAGCCATCCCAGAATAGTGAGAGTACCCAGACACTGCCATTGGCAGTGTCTGGGTACTCTCACAACTCTGGGATGGCTACATTCTGTGAATTTCTGCAGCAAGAGAGTATTTAATAAAAAACGAAAAACCTTAGATTACGGGATATCGACGGTTTCGGTTTTAAAAAAAAACAACAAAACCTCGGTTCGGTTTCGGTTAACCTACAGCTCTAGTAGTCAGTATATTTTCTGCCACGTTTCCCTCATTGTCTTCTTGTTTTCATTGTTTAAGGTATCTGCACATTATACAGTTAACTCTTATATCCCTCTGTGCCAACCAACTATCAAATCGTAGCTATGCTTTGAAAGTGCAATGAAACGTTATCCACCGTTATAGGGTTTGGACGGTAACTTAGATTGTATACGTACCTGTCTTCTAGACTGTTTTATGTTCAAATATTTTACTGGTGGAAACAACCTCGTATAAGCTTACATCCTACTGCTGGATACACACTTACTGTAACTGATATACAGAGGATATCTACACTATTTTTATGAATATCGGGAATTATCTCATGAGTGTGGACCTGAAAGTTTTATTTTTCACGAGCGCTTAAAATAGTGTAGATTTTCTTTTTATTATATGCTACTTGACATTTTACTGTGCAATATTCAGCCCAATTTCACTGCAAACAGTTATGTTTCAGGACGTTCAAGGCGACGTCATGCGCCGAAGCGTAACGTCATATAGGAAGGTACTGAAAAAAATTCACCATGTGGACCTAAAAGTATTATTTTTCACTCGCGCACGCGCGCGTGAAAAATAAAACTTTCAGGACCACACTCATGAGATAATTGCAGATACTGACTAAAATAGAGTAGATTTTCTTTTTATTTCATGCTATGAGACATTTTATTGCACAATATTCAGCCCAATTCGATCCCAAATGCGTACCTTTCAAAACAATAACAAAGATCACCTGATCGTTCCTTCAAGGCGACGTGATGCGGCGTAGCGTGACGTCATTTAGGAAGCGAGAGTCGATAGATATCGAGAAATATCTTTTAGATAATTTGCGATAATTCACAAGCCAGCATATAATAAAATTGTATATACTTCAGAACTGGAAATAAATATTGTTTAAACTGAGTAACGCCGTTAGTTAATTTGTTTGCTTGCTTCATCTCCTGGTATATCTGCTATCTGTCATCCTCGATTCACAATTTCCTCTCGAATCGAATCTAATCTCGGATCGAATCCAATTGTTACGATACTACGGCTGTCTTGCTTGTGCTGTATATCCAAGTCAGAAAATAAGCAAAATGATATCCCCAGCACAGCAGAGTAGCATAATTGAATTTACCCTCTATGAACCTCAATCTGAATCAGGGTCTCAAAACTAAGCAGAAAGAAGTACCCAGAGGATAAATTGGAACCCCTGTATGGGATAGCATCATCAAATGCACCCTCGGAGAACCTCATTCTGCAAATAGCAGACTGCTTATTTTCAAGCCTGTATATATCTCCCACGTGTACCCACTATCAATATGGGTACCGGCAAGGCTATTTCGTACCATTGAACTGCATGGACAAGTAGATGAGCCTATCACTTGTTTCTGAGAGGCTAAACAATTTATACATGTGGCAACCAAAGGTATTCTCTGTAGAATTTTCGGCATGAACCAGTGCATAAACCCGATGTGCGACGTACTTTCATTAATTAGCACCGTACAGGACGGGGTTTTGGCGCATTGATAGGCAGACAGCTTTTTATTCAGTAGTACTATGTTACATGATGATTTTGTGCAGCATAGATTATAAAGTATATGAACATGTATAAACACTACTGGGGGACGACATAGCCACGGGGGCTATCTTCCTGGCATTCCCGTCTGATTAAAGCAAGATCAAAAAATCCCGACGACAGATAAACCCGGTGTGCAACATACTTGCATTAATAAGAACCGTACAGGAAGGGATTTTGGCGCATTGACATTCACTTTACTATCGCCTTGAATGCATTACCACCAAAATGAGGTTGGACATGTTCTATTATTAATATTCGACTGGTGACAACTCTCCCCACTGTTATCGTGGCAACTGAACTAAATTCAAACGAGAATTGACAAAGTATCACTAAATTGTTCTAGCATTGCAGATGACGCCTTGTCCCACTCAAGGGCCGATACATTGTGCAAACGAGACCAAACGTGTTCTCTGTTTGCGCTTCAAATGACATTTTTGCGAATTTTCCTGGGACGCGTTGCCTCAGTAGGTAGAGGTGCAGGCTGTAAGCCAAGAGGTTCTCGGTTCGAATCCCACCTGCGGCAACCGCGTTGTGTCCTTGGTCAAGACGCTTCATCCCCTATTGGCCACGTGGGGGCATGGTGGCGTTGTGTACTAAGGCGTACTGCACGTCGATGGTGCACTTGTCTTCAACCAATGCTATCCCTGCTTGTGTAGAGTTAGTATATTGGGGGGGCTAACAGTTGCTCGCCGTTGCTCGGTGGTTCTCTCAGGATACTCCGGCTTCCTCCACCCGTAAAATTGTCGTGGTCATGATTAGCTATTGTGCAGAAACATGTGACCTTAAACACAAAAAAATAAATAAATAAATAAATACGAATTTTCCGACTATATTTGTGTTATCTGGTTAGGCCCGATACGCCAATCTCGTTCCTCAGAAAAATGCAGGAAGAGTTGCCATCTTCAAAAAGTCAACAATAAAGATATTTTGAAATCCAAAATTCCCCGGGATTCGATTTTTTCTAATAATCGAGATGGTTTCGAATAGAATCGATGAAAAGATTCTAAACCGAATCAAATCTCTAACGTTAACCATGTTGTAAACAAGCCCTTTCAGAACTATACCCTTCCAGACAGAATTTGTCATCAACAGGTTCAAAATACCAAAATCACAAACCATGCCATCGAGAACACTCTTAATGTTTGGAAAGTGAAAAACAAAAAGACAACGTGTATGACGTCGCTATTTCCTGTCGTATTATCAATTTGAAACTTTTATGTTTTCTGCCTTTATGTTGTAAATAGCCAACCTGAGAGAAAGTAATTAATTCTGATTGATTATATTGGAATCAGCAATATTGCTGTCGGAGAATGCCGTCTCCCATTACCACAAACCTTCATCGTCAAAATGTCACATTGATTGGCAATTATTTGGTTACGTATGCCCAAAGAAATACTTTTTCAATCGTCGTTTTGACCGCCGATGGACACAAACGTCCTTGATCACTTCTGTTTCATTTTATGTTCTTAACTCTTTAAACTCTAGTGGTACCTTCCATGCCAGTTCAATGGCAGCAATTAGAAGAGTCCATATTCATTATTTTGGGTAGACCAATCAATATTTTCAACATGCAGCCTCGGGGCTGCACGTTGGAAATATTGATTGGTCTACCCCACACATTTACTGAACAGCCATCCCATTTAATGACGTTATGACGTATTATGTTCCTGGCCGGGAAGAGCGGCCGCTCGTGTTCAAAGAGGTAAGATACTCACTGATCAACAATGGTATTCCGTTTATGATAATTCAAAAGAAGAAACTTTAGGCCCATGTTTGAGGATGAGTGCCTTCATTCAAGAGTTGTACACGACCAAAATGATGGAGGATTAGAATGGCTCTTGGTGGTCTTCCCTTTGGTATAATTCATTGTTTAACCTTTCCTGCACACAGTACGGCCGACGTGTACTGGTCACTTTCCACTGGTGGGTAATATTTCCACGGACGCAATAATATTAGATTCCAAATACTAGTCACTGGCAAAATGTCACATCTGTGACAATGCTAATGGTTCATTTTAACCCATTTTAAGCCATAACTAAAAAATACAATTCTAGAAAATACAATTGTAAAAGGTATGTAGTATTGGCCCCGGAACTTCTAGATGTCCGGGATGCTATGTAATATTAGGAAAATATGTTCTTATAGAAGACAAATTGCCATAAGACGGGCAAAACTCAGCCGTTTTAATGTATAAAAAATCTCGGATAATGAAGTCTATTCCTGAGACAGTTAAATGTAGAAGTGTTGAAAATAATTGAGTTCATCCAACAAAAACCAAACCTATCGAAACTCGTGGCTTTGCAATTGTTAAAAAAACGACAAAGAACTGGTAGCGAATACTCTCGTCCGTTCGCGTGGAGAAAACTGGTCACTTGCATCATTTCTGCGTGTTTGCCAGAAAGGAAGGATCGCACAGTTCTGTAGAATCTAACACTCAACACAACAGGATGAAACGATCCGTCAATACACCGCAACACATATATTCTGCTCAGCACGATATGATTCAAACATATACAAAAAGATGGCCATGACCTTTAGTTGGGGTTTACTATATTCCCTAGTTTTGTAGAGACCAGGGTCGGGAATACAATTCCCCTCAGAACCTAGAACCTGGAAATTTTCCGGGTAAAATCAATTAAATTTACGAGAGTAACAAGACGAAGTTAATAAACATAAACATATTTCGTTGGCAATCTCCCATCTGCCAACGGAAAAGTTCTTTTCCTAAGAGAAGTGTAAAAACCCCAAACCCGCTTCAATCTCGTCTTCATTGCCAGAATCATTAGTATTATCACCTCTTCCTTCTCCAACATCAACACCCTCTTCACCGCGGTCACCAGTCTCCTCCGGTGGCGGCAGTTAAGAAAGCGGTTGATGTTGATGGGGGTTGTGAATAGTGATAGTAGTGATTCTGAAAATGAAGAGGAGTTGGAACTTTGAAGCGGGTAAAGAACGAGGGTGAGGGGTACTCCAAAATCACAGTGACGTGTTGGAAACGGTTCGTAAGGAATCAGCACTGTAAAAATTTAAGGCGCGGAAGGGATGACCAAATCGTACGTTGGGACAGGTTTTCAATTCGGAAAACTTCAGTTCAATACACAAATAAAGCCATGTTTGATTCCCGGTTCCTTATTATAGATTTCCCGGCATCGGGACCGGCTTTCCTAACCGGGAACCCGGGAACCCGGGAATTCCTGTTCCCGTTATTAGACCCTAATTTCAGTGAAAAGACAACTTTATTCAATTATTGTGGATTTTCTTCACAAGTATTAAAGCGATTCATGAAGTGATCACAATTCATTATAGAGTACTGTCATAACTAAGTTGGTATAGACTGATGACCAGATAGATCATGGAGGGGCCGCGATCTGGTCAAAATTCTCTGTCCGCTGTCCTACCCACAACACCGCAGGATCTCCCATGTTGGAAACTAAATGCGAAAAGATTGCACATCAGATTCTATTCTCGTACTCGTATGATTGCCTTGACTTAGTCTTGATCTTGCAATATTTTTTTGTTGAAATTTTGACCCAGGGTTGTAAATGTGTTGAGTTCTGGGGTCCAATACAAAAGAACTTTTTCAGTTGTATTCTCTAGAATTGTATTTTCTAGTTATATCTTTAAATGGGTTGAAATGAACAAGTAGCATTTTCAAAGATGTGGTAATTTGCCAGTTGGCAAATTGCCACATCCTTTAAGATGCTAATGATTTATTTTAGTTAGTTATATTAATAGGTAGAAAATACAATTTTGGAAAATACCATTGTAAAAGATTTATAGCATTGGCTCCTAATCACGAAAGGCATCGCTTTTCTGATAATAGTACTATATATAGTAAACGAGGGGACAATTCGACACTCTCACCTGGATGTGCACACCCATACTTGTTTGACCAACAAAACCAAGCTCTCAGGCCACCAATAGAATTCTGTAAGGAACTGTTATGGGTTGTTTGTTTAGTCACTTTTCGTGGAGTTTGCGCGCAAACTACTGTTGATTTAATACTCTTTTACATACAAAGATATACAAAAATTCTTTGATGCTCCCGTTATAGGTATTTCAATCAATAAGTATTTCATTCGCCTTGAAACATCAAGATGTTAACACAAATACTAGAACTTCGCACTGTAATCATAAACTACGGCTGTGGTGAGTCCTCATTCATAATTATTTAGTGAACACACATGTCTAATAGTATCGGTAACGTCATTAAAGATTCGATCAAATCAGGGCTCGGTTGAAAAACATTTCTTGCGTTGATTCAAGGAACCGTGAGCTTGCTTTTCCGAACAAATGAAATATTCCACCCGACTGAATCTACAAATAGGCAATAGTCTATATAGGGGCTGAACTGATTCTTCTGAAAATTTCACTGCTGGTTTGAGAACTCGTAGTAAAACTTGATGACTGAACAATCAGATCAAGCGTTAATGGAGCACCGGGAAATCTACTGAAGAAATACCAATTTGCTTGTTGGGTCTTCAACGTTCTGCGTGTTTGACAAGTAAGTGTATATTTTGAAAGACACAATCAGGTTCTAGAG